>PVIY010021025.1:0-35029 GCA_004026745.1 Myrmecophaga tridactyla
GTGTTCCAGTAGCCATGTTTCTTGATGATGATTGTATAATGATATAGCTTTCACAATGTGACTGTGTGATTGCGAAAACCTTGTGTCTGATGCTCCTTTTATCTACCTTGTCAACAGATGAGAGGAACATATGGAATAAAAATAAATAATAGGGGGAACAAATGTTAAAACAGATTTAATTTGAAATGTTAGTGATCAATGAAAGGGATCAGTAAGGGGTATGGCATGTAAAATTTTTTTTTCTCTGTTTGTTATATTTTTCTGTTGTCTTTTCATTTCTTTTTCTGAATTGATGCTAATGTTCTGGGAAACGATCATGATGATGAATATGCAACTATGTGATGATATTGTGAATTGCTGAGTGTATGTGTTGGGAATGTTTGTGTTTCTTGTAATTTTTTTTAATTAATAAAAAATTTTTAAAAAAAGATGTGGAGAAATAGGAACACTCTTTCATTGCTTGTTGCAATGTAAAATGGTTCAGCCACTGTAAAACAGTTTGGCAGTTCCTCAGAATGTTAAGTATAGAACTAACATGTGGCCTGGTAAACCCATTTCCAAGTATATACCCCAAATAGATGAAAGCAGGGAAATGAACTGGTATTGCACACTGTTCTAGTTTGCTAGCTGCCAGAATGCAATATACCAGAAACGGAATGACTTTTAACAAGGGGGATTTAATAAGTTGCTGGTTTACAGTTCTAAGGCTGAGAAAATGTCCCAATTAAGTGTATAGAAATGTCTGATCTAAGGCATCTGGGGAAAGATATCTTTGTTCAAGAAGGCCAACGACATTCAATGTTTCTCTCTCAGCTGGAAGGGCACATGGCGGTGTCTGCTGGCTTTCGCATGGCTCTACCAAAAAGGGACTCTCTCCAAAATGTTTCCTCCTTTAAAGGATTCCAGAAAGCAACTCCACCTTCAGTGGGTGGAGACACACCTCAATTGGGTGGTAACAATCAAAACACTCCCACTCAGCAATATTGAATGAGGATCAAAGGGCATGGCTTTTCTGGGGCCCACCACAGATTCAGACCAGCACACACACTAATGTTCATAGTGGCATTATTCACAATTTCCAAAAGATGGAAACAACCCAATTGTTCAACCAAAGAATGGATAAATAAAATGTATTACATACATACAATGGAATATTATTCAGTAATAGGAATAATACCTGTGACAACATGGATGAATATAGAAAACATGAAGTGATTTCAGCCAGACACAAAAGGGCAAATACTGTATGATCTCAGTGATTTGAAACAATTAGAATATGTAATTACTGAGAGTCAGAATCTAGAATATAGTTTACCAGTGGATGGGGTAGAGATCAACAATGGGAAGTTAGGGCTTAAAATATACATGGCTCCTATTTGGAATGATGCAAATATTTTGGTAATGGATGGTGGTGATGGTAGAATAACCTTGTGAATACTGCTAATAGCACTGAGACATATTTATGAATATCATTAAAAAATTGAAATGTTAAATTGTATATATGGTACCAGAATAAACATTTTTTAAAAATTCATAAAACTGGGCGGCCACAGTGGCTCAGCAGGCAAGAATGCTTTCCTGCCATGCCAGAGGACCCGGGTTCATTTCCCAGTGCCTGCCCATGTAAAAAAAATAAAAATAAAAATATCCATAAAACTGCACTACAGAAACAGTGAACCCTAAGTTAAACCATGGACTTTAATCAATAGTATAATTGAAATAATGTGCTATCATCAATTGTAACTAATTTTCCACACCAATGCAAGGTGTTGGTGGTGGGCTGGTTTGTGTGAATCCTATATTTTATGTATGACCTTTTTCTGTAAACACACAACTTCTTTATTAAAGAAAAATTATATGACATTGACCCATCCTAAATATGCTGAATACAGTTGTAAAAGAAAGGAGTGAGCTGAAGGTTTCAAACTGCCAGTTCAAGCACTGAATGAAGTACATGAAAGCTTCTATGTGTGCCCTGAAAGAGACTTATTTCTTGTAGCCAAAGACTTGGAATTTCTGAAAACCTAGCTAAAGTCTCTTTGTGTGATGATCAGAATTTCAGTATATATTGAATTGCTAACTGTGCACAGTGTCTGTGTTAAAGTGAGGGTGTTGGCTGGATAGGAATGGGATTCTGAAAATTGGAATGAGGCCATATGTGTTGATAATGATGAAGGTGGGATATTGAAACCATAGATTCTGCTAATTTATCTTTCCAAGATAAACCTGTGATCTGCCTTGAGGTATCATATATCCTGCATCTGATGAAGAGGTTAGCCATGCCATGCCTGATAGACAGTCACCTCCTGAGCAAACAGCCCTCACACTTCTGTTTGAAGAGACTAAACCTGTTTCACCAGATGAAACTGCCAAGACATGCCCCTGAGGTAGTTGGCATATGAGACACTTCTAATTCCTCTCATGAATCACTCATACCACATTTCTCCAAGGCTAGACTGAAGTCCCAAAGGGCCCCAAAAGGTGAGGTTCATAGTGTGTTCCATGAGGAGTTGTGGTTCACTTCCCCCAAAAAAACTTGAATGATTTTTCCAATATATGGCAGAAATCAGGGGAATAATTACAGTTATCCCTGCTACATCATGGTAGTTAGGTGTGTGACACTCCCACAGTCTGAAAAAAACACATAAAAATTTTTGGCCATTCATACCAGAGAATAAATCTTTGTTAGAGTTTTCTTACACAGTCTCTATGATCATTTCCATTGAGTAGCATGTGTAGTATGCCTTAAATGTCTGTATTGCCCTCTGAACAAGAGGCTGAGTAAAAGACATTGTGCTAGGTGGAATATAGATTGCTTCAATACTTTCAAAGTGGAATTCATGGAGTACTGAGCATCCAGGAGAATTGTTCAAAGCAATAGTACCTCAAAGGGTAAACCCTCGTTGTTAAGGTATTTTTTTACCTCTGGAACAAAACATTGATGAAAACAGCCAAGGAAGTGTTTTGGTCATCCATGCTTTCTTATTGAGCATCCAGAAGAGAGGCAGTTAGTGCTTGTCTTCTCCTTTCAAAGCTTGAAAGTTACCAGTTTTAATAAATCAGGGCTATCTTTATTATGAATCCTAGGACACTGACACCGAAGAGCAGAGTTACTTTATCCCTTGCAGCTCTAAACTCTGGGTTCATTTCTCTCCTTGCTTTAGGTATGTCCTCTGCTGCAACAACAGCTTCATGGATTTCTTTCTCTTTTTCCTTGAGATGTCTTATGGTCAACACATTAATGCTGTAATGATGGTCAACCATTTTGCCTGAATGAAGTATATCTATTTTACATTTTTCTTCAAATTCATCACTTGCCTCTGTTTCTTGGGAGCAATTTCCAAACCATGAGGAACACTGTGATTGGGACCCATCATTTTAATAGTGTTTATGGCATGTAAATAACATGAATTATGAGAAACTTGAGGTGCAGAAATTACTGCAAAAGCACGGCAAGATATCATGAGAGATTGTCATAAACACATTTGGCATCCCCAAGCCAGTTCATAGCATCACAGTTCTTTTACTACAAATTTAATTTTAAGAAAAACATTGTGTGGCTGTTTGTTTATGTTACTAAACATGAAAATACATACTGCACAGGTAATATTATATATAACAGTACATACATTTAATGCAATTATGGGTTACTAAACTTCTCAAAATGTCTGTGCATTTCTTGGCTTTGTGTGCCATCTGTTGGCTTCCATGTTCTTTTCACAAACTTTAACTTATCTTAACTTTAAAGAAATTGTGTATGTTTATGGTATTAAAAGATAAAATATTTTAATATTACTCAATACTATGTGTATTTTATGCATTTCTGAGCTTCTAAACTTTTTCTGTCATCTGCTGGCCTTCCCATGTGTCATCTGCAGCTTTTGCAAATCTGCCCCCAAATTGCCATCTGATTTATTATTCCAGCTTGTGATATATTGAAACTGCGATGGGGAAAGTCATGATGTAGAAGGGATAGCAGTATTGGAACAGATAGTAAGGGTACAGGATAAATGTGGAATAAACATAAAGATTGATAAGGCTAAAGTTATTGATATGGGTCCACTAAGCAAAGATTCTGGATTCAATGTTGTAGGTTAAAGGGTTAGAAATGATTCTAACAGTTTGTTCAGGTAGTTTGGCTAAAGCGTGGACCAAAAGGTGACCTACATTGCCTGAAATCTAAATGCCAGAACTGCCTTGGCATAATGTACATAAGGGAATCTAAAGGATTGAAAAGACTGTAATGTTAGAGTGAGTTTATCATGTAAGGCTTTTGAAACCCACCCCAGCAATGTCAAAATAGGATACACCTTTCAGTGAGGAATAAATCTGTGAAAACAGCTCCATCTTCCCTAGACCTCGGTGGTGGCTTTTCTCTGCAGGTCAGATATTATTTTGGGAACTGCTGCCAATGAAACTCAGACTCCCTTGGCAGGAGTTAAGTGGCAGAATTTAATTGCCAAAGACATGGTAAGCAATGCTAACATAATGGGCTGCAGAGCCAAAACAGAATCAGAATAATCAGACCTGCAGAGACCTATTGCATTGGCTTATTGATCTTGAGATACCTAGAAGTAAAATAGATGGTCAGTGTGCTGGTTTGAAAATATTGTGTACCCCAGAAAAACTATGTTTTATTCCTGATTCAATCTTATGGGGGCAGCCATTTCTTTTAATCCTGATTCAATACTGTAGGTTGGAATCGATTTGTTTTGTTTTTGTCTTTGTTTTCTTTACCATCATCTCATATTTTTATTCCTGATTCAATCTTATGGGGGCAGCCATTTCTTTTAATCCTGATTCAATACTGTAGGTTGGAATCGATTTGTTTTGTTTTTGTCTTTGTTTTCTTTACCATCATCTCATATTTTTCCTTCTAGCTGCTCCAGAACAGAGGAGGCTAGAAGGAATAAATTTTTTTATCATCACAATCAAGATGTCTTTAGCTATTTGGGGTCCTTACCATTCCACACAAATTTGATGATTAGCTTTTCCACTTCTGTAAAGATTGTTGGAATTATGTGGGATCTTTTGATCAGGCTACTTCAGTTAAGGTGTGATCCACTTCATTAAGGATGGGCCTTAATTTTCTTAGTAGAGTCCTTCATAAGTGGAATGAATACAGAGAGAGAGAGAGAGAGAGAGAGAGAAGAGAGAGAAAGCCTTGGATGCAAGAGGCTGAAGGCAACAAAACCCAGAAGTGAAGGGAAAAACCAGCAGATACCACCAGGTGACTTGCCATGTGGCAAGGACCAAAGGAATATCAGTAGCAGTCTTCACAAAGAAAGCATTGCTTTGATGATACTTTGGTTTGAACATTTTTCCCAAACTCAAAAGTGTAAGCTAATAAATTCCAACTATTAAAGTGCATTTATGGTATCTGTTTTCAGCAGCCTAGAAAACTAAAACTAAAACTAAAACTAAAATGGGATGTTTTTTCATCGTGTTTATCTATTTAGTGTTTTGTTAAGTTTGGGAAGTTCTGTGTCATTATTTCTTTGACTATTCATTTTGTCTCTTTCTCTGTTTCTTCGACTTCTGGAATTCCCATAGCACATAGATTGGTGCATTTGATGGTGTTCCAGAGCTGTCACAGTCTGAATTGTGATGGCTGTTTTCATTTTACTATTTCTTTTCTTTCTTCTCCTCAGCCTGACTCATTTCAAGTGTCTTTTCTTTATGTTCATTGATTCTTTCTTCTGCCAGCTCCAATCTGGTCTTGAAAGCCTCCAGGGCATTTTTCATTTCAGTTACTGTGATCTTTAACCCAATATTTCTGTTTGGTTCCTTTATAATTTTCTCTCTTTACTTAGACTCTTATGTTGTTCATTCATTGTTTTCCTGTTATCCTGTAGTTCTCTCTCTGTACTTTTCTTCATTATCTTAAGCATTTTAAAAATCATTTTTAAGAAGGCTTTGTTCAGTATATCCACATTCCCTTCTTAATTGGTGTATTTTGTACTTTTATCCTCTTCCTTTGGATGGGCTATCACTTCCTGTTTCTTTGTCTTGTACTATTGTTGTCTATATTATATTTTAATATTTAAAAATGTTAACTCTTGTATTTATTCCCTGGGATGTCTGTTTCCTTGTTTTGAACTAGCTGGTGGTAAGAAAGATTTTCTTTGAGTGTCAGTCCTCCTATCAGGAAGGTTTGCCTGAGGCAAAAGCAGGGTGCAGGTTTTTGTCTGTCTTTCTGGGTCTCTGTCTTGTGCTGGGGTGTTGCTTGATAATTGTTTTTGATGTCCCTTGTTTTTAGGAGCTTCATTGTCCTATCTGTTTCCCAGGAGACAGACATTCCTCTCCTGGTATTTGAAAATGGCAGGCTTTTGTCACATACTGTCCACCTATATAGTTTTTATGCTCTTTTCATTGCTTCATGACACCATTTCCTGGAGGGCTAATTCTGGAATGGGGGTCACCGAGGGAAGACTTCCCAAAGTCAGTCTTTCCCAGCCAAAATGTGGCCAGGGACACAAGAAAGGGGCACAGACTCTCACTCCAAAGTGCCCTGAAGAGGAGATCAAGAAGGTCACAAAGAGCTCCAATGGTTTCCCAATGCTAAGCTCCCCTGCCCTGCTCAGCAAATGCAGCCCTTCAGCAAACTATCACCCACAGACATGAGGAAGTGCTGCATCTTTAAATCTGCACTGACTCTGATCCTGTCCTGGGAGGATTTACACAATGGCTGCCACTTCCTTTGTCCAAGATATGTTGAATCAATAGCTGTCCTCAGAGCTAGTACCCAGTGATCCAAATTTGCTAATCAAAAGCCATGATCAATGATTAAACCTGCCCACCCTTGTTCATGGGGAAGAGGATTTTTAAGTTCCTTTATATCATCAACAGCTACCCAGGGACTGGTTCTATGATGGCCTGTCATGAGAGTGGGGGATAGGCATTGGTGGACATTATGCAGAGAGAGCAATTGCTGCCCTTTTCTCTAATTTTTTAGCCTCTTTTTCTCACTATCCTAGATACTGTACAATGTTATTCTGGCCTTTGGAGTTTTAAAACATTTATTTCAGACCTTTCCTGCCCCTCTAATGGTTGTTTTGGTGGAACAATTAAGTTCTGCTGTGATCTACTCTGTCATCTTCCCCAAAACTCTTCTCTATTATTCTACACTGTACTTTTTAACACCACAAAACTCTTAAGGTATCAAATACACTGTCATCCAGAACCTTAACTTTTATAAGCATTTAAGTAATAATATCCAATGGTGATACTTTGCATACCATTGGATATTATGGCAATTGCATTGCCAATTCAAACCATGTTCTATCAGTGTCACCTTGATCATTGGAAATAAAGTCACTCACGTCTTTTAATCTAATCAGATTAGAGATCCATACACCAAAATCACAGAGCTAACTCAGAAACCTCATCATTTATAGTCTGTTTCTCAATACCACTTTTGGTACTAAATTGATGTCAGTCAGAATTTCCCGGGGAAACACAATCAACAAATTATTTACATAACAAAGCCAATATTATGAGATATAGTATAGGAATTGGCTCATGTAACAGTGGGATTGGAAAGTCTGAATTGTGATGAACAGGCCTCCAGTTGGAACTCTTATATAGGCTTTCATGAATTCCCAGAGGAAACAGTCTGACTTAGAAGAGAGATATTCTTTCTGACTGCTGAAATAATCAGTTCTCCCTTTAAGGTTTTCAAGTGATTGGATGAATCTTCTCTCACTGCTGAAGGTAATCACCTTGTTGATTGTAGATGTAATCAGGCATAGATACCACCAATTGGCTAATGGTTTAAATTCAGAAAATATCTTCACAATACCAATAATGCTAGTACTTGCTTGACCCACAACTGGATATCATAACCTAACCATGTTCACAAATGAATTTCACCATTACATCTGGTCTTTTTCCAGTCTATTTATGAATATTCTACAAACCTACCTGTAGATATTGTTTTATGGTATTCTCATAGCATTTGGAGATGGATACTGCCTGTTTATTGGGAGTCAAAAGCTAAAGGGAGACATTTACCTACAATCTCACAAGTCCCAGCAAATCTGGGAAAATCTCTCTGATATCAGTGATTAATACCATTGCTATGGCCTTACTCTTGGCCTTTGTATTGAGGGGCCCAGGTTGTAGTACTTTCTAATTCCATCTCCTCTAGTTCACCATATCCTTTTTTATAACGTAGATATTACCAGTTAAGCTCCTTTGGGGTAGAAAAAAGAGACTGGTGCTCCTATTTCATCTTTAGCCTGGGATGTTTATGAGCAGGTCTCAGAGAAGAACCAGATCAGATTACTCACCCATGGTGTGAACATTGGTATATCCATTCCTCTCTGAGGTTCACTTTGTATGTTTCAATAAGAAGATTACTTCCATTGTCTGGGCTTTCTATGTTTCTGACATTCTGTGAGGTAGAATCTGAAGCCAGAGGATCAGGGCTGTGATAGTTAATGTGATGGTGGGATTTCTTTCTCCCCTCTGCTCTCTTTAGTCTCCAGTGTTGACTCTTGAAGTCCTGGAGTAATTCCTCTGTGAAAACCCCAGACAGATCCTACACACTGCCTTCTAATCAGTATCCAGCTTCAAAGAGTCTATGACGGTCAGCTGATGGGCAGGGTTCCTGTGCAGGGAGTTCATGTATACTACTGCTTTCTTGGGTTAATCCTCTGAAGTCTACCTGAATTTCACCAGCTTTTTTATAGAATTGACTCATGGAACACACTCAGTAAGCATTTTTGTGCATGGTGAGTTTGTGCATGCATATTCTCAGTTAATATGTCTCATTATTAAGTACCTATAAATTATTCATGGTATTCATGGTTTTCATGTAATATCTGTCTATGCAGCACATCATAGTAATGATATTGCCAGTACATGTGTCTCATTAGACCAGGTGGGCATGGATCTCTTTCCATTCTGGCTGCCTCTTCACTGTTCCTTACCTGCAAGAAGATGCTGTGGAGAAGCACCCAAGAAAGGGAGACCCAGAGCAGTGACTTCAGGTAGGTCGTGTTGCTGGGACACCAGGGAGACAATCCGCATTAACTACACTCACAGTAAAGGGGGTTGACATCTATGAGGCAGAACAAAAGCTGATGTCCCATTATGTCTACCCACTTGCCAGTATTTCATTTCCAATGAAAGCATTAGAAGGAGAAAACCCTAAACTCTGGCTCACTTCCCAGTGTCCTTTAAGCCATAACATGCCAATCCTATATTTCAGAATTGGGCCCTGCCATGCCACAGTCATTAAATTATGTTGTGAGATGAAAACTCTACATCTTCCCCATCATTTTAGAACTAGTTTGGGAGGTCTTGGGGCTGCTAAGTATGTTTCTGGGCTCAAGAAATTCCAATCAAGAAATTTTCCCCTGATGTGGGCATGAGTGAAGAATACTTGGCATTCAAATGTCTGAGGGCAGTAGGGATATCATTTCAGTCTAGAACTCCAAGATAAAAGTGGGTTTGATTTTTTTTTTTGAGACTAGCATGAAAAGGACACAGGGAAATTGTTGTAGAGCAGTGTAGATAAAGATAAATAGGAAGGACAGACTAGATAATAACCCTGAAAACCACATTGAGGAATCATGGGTTTTAAAAGTACTTGTCGTAGAATGCAAAGTCGCTTAAGCCTGAGTGTGCACTAGAAAAGCTGTCCTTAGAAAGTGACTTCTGAGGGCAGGCTTGGTAATCATGGTGGACTGCATTTGATATTTGGCATAAGTAAAAACCCACAGAATCACCATGGTGTTCTGTGATGGCAGGGCTCAATAGTTACTCATCACAGGGATCTCAGCACTTGTCAAAGCTGTAGCAATTATTTGAGTCATTAAAATGGGTTGAAAAGACAAAACATTAAAAAGGCCTACTTCCTTCCATGATGCTAAGTTAATAAAGATTGCTGCCTCTGTAAAATGTGTTCCCAAAAAACATGTAGAGGAAAACATGATATCCAGGAATCTACAGATCCTCAATAATGATAAACATCTGGCAGGAAGGTAGGCTCTTTTGCCCTTGGATATGTAGGTGTGTGTGCGTATACATGTGAGTGTGTGTTTGTGCATGCTTTTCTTTGAATCTCTACATGGGCATGTGTATGTGGGTGCATGCATGTATTATTTCATGTAATGGTGGTGGCAGCACTCTGGAGCATAGGTCCTCTCCTATGAGAAGGGATTCTAAAGCAAAGTGTTTTCAGTTCTGTACTGAGCTCTCCATAGTGCCTTGTGAATATCATTGCCTTACTCTTGCCCTAACATCAGAAATCAGTGTCAAAGGCCCAAGCCTTTGATGTGGGTGTAAACAGTACCAAGTCAGAACAGCAGTAAGGCCTTGTCAGTTGAAGAACCCCAATTCCACTGATTCTGGTGTCTTGCAATTAAGGCTCAGACCTGAATATTTTCTTTGCACCTAATACCCCATATATGAGCTACCAAAGAACCTTGGCATGCTACAGGCTTATGCAGACTAGGTATGCTGAAGGAAGTCAAATTCTACTTCCTTCCACTTTCAAGAATTCAGTGTTCACTGGCACAGGCCAGCATATAGCTTCCATCTTCTCCCAGCATAGAGTTTCACTTCACCATGTGGTAAGTGAAACCCATGGGAGATAGGGAATGAGCTCAGGGGCTAAGATATAACAGAACCAAGCAGAAGTGCTATTTCATAAATGAACAAAACCAGGACAACATTTGACATGATAAGCAGAAGTCCAAGTCAAAATTATAAAATAGTGAGAATTATTTGCAAACATATGAAGGTAAAAGGGGAAATATTAACCCCATGAAAGATGAAAAAACGATTGATAATAATCTAATGGAAATATTAAGAAAGAATATATTTTATTATTAATTGTTTTGGTCATTTATTTTTTGTAAAGCATTGAGGTCAATGAGAAAATTTATCTTTTTCCTCCATGTATTCATTTGTTTGCAAGGAATGAGAGTACGTTACCCACATTAATGTTACAGATCCAACTCAGCATCATTAATCAAACAGCCTACACTGTGTGACAACATTCACTATGATTTTCATTATTTATTTGTTTAACATTGTTATGAAATTATCTACCCTAAGAGTATTAAGTAATAGGAAGCAATATTCTGTCTCTATTGTCTCCCCACCCCACCATAACTTCTTCCCCAGAATAATCCAGTTCCAACTTCATTGCCTAGTTCCTTGGGGTAAATATCTCTAAATAACATTCATGTTGCTCTTTCATCTATCCATGCCCCACAAAACATGTGCAAACTTTTAATGTGCCTTCATCTTCCAAACATGGTTATTTGGTATATGTTACATTTCTTAGACCAAGGCAAATATTGCCATATTGTATTATTAACCTGTTTTTTTTTTAATCTTTCATAGAGGATCTACTCAGGCAGGAGAAAAATTCAGAAATTGATGAATGGAAACTTGTAAGCTTTGAATGTGTAAAGCCTTTAAGGTGTCATCTTTATTCTGGTATGTCCTATTTGTGCCATATCAATGAGGATCCACTGATTTTAGTAAAATTAAGCCATAGGATACAGAGACAACTCAAGGAAATATTTTAAAATATGCATCTCCTATTATCCTCACTACCATCAACCTCAATCTTAAGGAGTAATCCATTTTTGGTGTAATTTCTGTGTTGTTTAGGAAGTCTTCATTCATATAGAACATACTAACAGAAAAGTGATTAAATCATAAGGATTATGTTTTATAAGATATAGGAATTTGACTAAAAAAAGCAAATAACTCAATGTAGAATATCAGATGTCAAGAAAAGGTATGGAAAGATGTCAGCAAGATGGTGGGGTAGGAAGCTCCAACTCCTGTCCTCCCACAGAAACATCAGAAAACATACAGGAAACAGCACAAACAACTTTATTAGAATTCTGGAAATATATAAAAACTTTACATGAATCAACCAAGTTATGAATCAAGAAAAAAACCTACTGAAAGCTTGTTATCTTTACTGCTTTTACTAATCCCTTTCCACACTCTCCTTGGATGAGTGGCAGTTCTGGAGCCTGAGACACCTACATTTTCAGTGTAGTACCCTTGTCACTGCCTCTAGAGGAAGGAGAGCAGACTTTACATGCAAAATAGTGTGCATCTCTTTTCAAGCCAAACACATGGCTACTTGAATGACTGATCCAAGGTGTTTATCATTTCTGTTACACATATCTTGGAACATATTTGGGTAGAGAAGCACCAGGCATTAATTTAAAATAATGTAAGGGAGGGATCACACTGCAACTGGCTTGGCCAGCATCCCCATAATATCAGTCATAAAAGAAAATTGCATGCAAATAACCCTGATAATGGAAGCAAAATTCTTCATCAAATACTAACACATCAAATGCAACTCGAAAATTAAAGGATTATACATAACAATCAATTGGAATTTATTCCAGGAATGCATGGGTAGTTCAACATAAGAAAGTTAATCATTATAATACAAGAATAAAATAAAAGATAAAAACCACATAATTGTCTCATTTGACAAAGAAAGTGTATTTCAGAAAACTCAGTACACTTTCTTGATAAACTCACTCAAAAATAGAATAAAA
The DNA here is from genome assembly GCA_004026745.1 of Myrmecophaga tridactyla. Lineage (NCBI taxonomy): Eukaryota > Metazoa > Chordata > Mammalia > Pilosa > Myrmecophagidae > Myrmecophaga > Myrmecophaga tridactyla. Next base: position 12,549 of record PVIY010021025.1, read on the forward strand.
GATAATGCCTTCTACATGATAAAGGGCATACATGCAAACTCCATAGTTAGCATCATATGCAATATTGAAAGGCTGAAAGCTTTTCCCTTCAGATCAGGAAAAAAACAAGGAAGTGTTAGCTAGAGTAATTAAGCAAAAATAAAGAGCTAAAAAGCATTTAAATTGGAAAAAAAGAAAGAAATTTACCCCTGCTCATAGATGACATGATTCTATACAGAGAAAATCCCCAAGAATCTGTAAGAAAGCTACTAGACTTAATACATGAATGATGACAAAGTTACAGCATTAAAAACTGTATGGTTCTGGCACAAGGTTAAATATATAGACCAATGGAATAGACTTGAGAGCACAGAAATAAACTTTCCTATCAAAGATCAATTGATTTTTAACAAGGGTTCCCAGTCCACTTGTGGTAGTTCGATTCAGGTGTCAACTTAGCTAGGTGAAGGTGCTTAGTTCTATTGCTGTGGACATGAGGCAATGGCATGTGAACCTCATCTGTTGTTGATTACATCTGCAGTCAGCTAGGAGGCATGCCTGCTGCAATGAATGATGTTTGATTTAATTGTCTTGTGCTTAAATGAGAGACTCAACGTAGCACAGCCCAAGTAGTTCAGCATACCTCATCTCAGCACTTGCAGTTCAGCCCAGGTCTTTGGAGATGCAGAAAGGAATCACCCCGGGGAAAGCTGTTGGAATGCAGAGGCCTGGAGAGAAGGCCAGCAGAGATCACCCTGTGCCTTTCCACATAAGAAAGAACCTCAGTTGAAAGTTAGCTCCCTTTCCTCTGAAGAATTATACATCAACTAAATAAATCCCCTTTTATTGAAAGCCAATCCATCTCTGGTGTGTTGCATTCCAGCACCTAGCATACTAGAACACCACTCAATAGGAAAGGAATAATGTCTTCAGCAATTGTTGCTAGGAAAATAGGATATCCACATGCAAATAAATGAAAGTAGACCCTTATCATACTCAATGTACAAAAATTAATCCAAAATGGATCATGGACCTAATGGTAAGAGATATTCCTATAAAACTTTTAGAAAAAGAAATAAGGGTGAATATTCATGACCTTGAATTTGGCAATAGATTCTTAGATATGACACCAGAACTCAAACAACAATAATAAACTGGGCTTCATTAAAATTAAACCTACTTTTTCACCAAAGGACAATATCAAGAAAGTGAAAGAGACTACTCAATGAATTAGATAAAATGTTTGCAAACCATATTTATAAGTTTCTAGTATCCAGAATGTATAAAGAACACTTTCAACAACAAAAAGACAAAAACCCCTATTAAAAATTGGTCAAAGCAGCTTAATTGAACACCATAAGTACATGGAACCTTGAGTAGGACATGAGATTTTGTTGGTTTGTCCAGAGTGATCCCCCAATAAATCCCAGAGTGATTTGAACAGTGAATAAAAAAGTATTTGCAAAGTCCCCTTCAGGGAATGGTGAGAACAGGGGAAAATTCAACTTCTCCAAGTTGGATTCTGGATATTCTCACAAGCAGTGTGGATAACCAAAGCTATAGGCTGAACCCCCAGTCTTGGAGTTTGTTCATATGAAACTTAACTCTCACAAAGGATAGGTCAAGCCTACTTAAAATTAGGCCTAAGAGTCACCCCCAAGAGAACCTCTTTTGTTGCTCAGATGTGGCCTCTCTCTCCAGCCAACACAACAAGCAAACTCACCACCCTCCCCCTGTCTACATGGGACATGACTCCCAGGGGTGTGGATCTTCCTGGCAACGTGGGACAGAAATCCTAGAAGGAGCTGAGACTCAGCATCAAGGCATTGAGAAAACCTTCTCAACCAAAAGGGGGAAGAGTGAAATGAGACAAAGTGTCAATGGCTGAGAGATTCCAAACAGAGTTGAGAGGTTATCCTGGAGGTTATTCTTATGCATTAAGTAGATATCACCTTGTTAGTCAAGATGTAATGGAGAGGCTGGAGGGAACTGCCTGAAAATGTAGAGCTGTGTTCCAGTAACCATGTTTCTTGAAGATGATTGTATAATGATATAACTTTCACAATGTGACTGTGATTGTGAAAACCTTGTGTCTGATGCTCCTTTTATCTACCTTGTCAACAGACAAGTATAATATATGGAATAAAAATAAATAATGGGGGAGCAAATGTTAAAATAAATTTAGTTTGAAATGCTAGTGATCAATGAAAGGGAGGGGTAAGGGGTATGGTATGTATAAATTTTTTTTCTGTTTTCATTTTATTTCTTTTTCTGAATAGATGCAAATGTTCCAAGAAATGATCATGATGATGAATATGCATCTATGTGATGATATTGTGAATTACTGATTATATATGTAGAACGGAATGATCAAAATAGGAATGTTTGAATTTGTTAGGTGTTTTTTGGTATTTAAAAAAATAAAATAAAAATTAAAAAATAAAACATTTTAACTCCCTTAAAAAAAATTGGTCAAAAAATTTGAATAGCCATTACCCCCAAATCTATATGCACATGAAAAGATGCTCAACATCTTTATTCATTAAAGAAATGCAAATTAAAATCACAGCGACACATCCCTTCACCTACTAGAATGACTGTAATAGTGATTTTGAAAATGTAAAAGAAGTAGTTTTAGTAAGGATGCTTAGAAATTGGAACACATCTTGATGGGAATGTAAAATGGTATAGACGCTAGAAAAGAGTTTAGCAGTTCCTGAAAATGTTAAACATAGAACTACTATTTAACCTAACAAATCCATCCCTAGGCGTGTGTTTTAGTTTGCTAAATCTACTGAAATGCAATATACCAGAAATGGGTTGGCTTTAAACAATGGAGATTTCTTAGCTTAAAAACTTACAGTTCTGAGGCCATGAAAATGTCCAAATCTAGGCATCATCAAGATGGTATCTTCTTCCTGAAGACAGGCTACTGGTGACCTGGGACTCTTCTGTCACATGGCAAGGCACATGGCAGCTTCTGCTATTCTGTCCCTTCTCTCCTGGGTTGCTTTGCTTTCAGCTTCTGGCTGCTCCTTCTGATTTTTTTTTCTCTACATGTGTGTCCTTGTCTCTCAGCTTTTGTGGTTTTTTCCTGGATCTTTTTTCTCAGTCTTCTCTGAATTTCTTCCTATTATAAATGACCCCAGTAAGAGGATAAAGACTCACTTGGGATATGCCTTGATTGAAATAACCTAATCAAAATGTCCCACCCACAATTAGTCTACACTCACAGAATGGTTTTGCTTTTAGAACATGATCTTCTGGGGTCCATAAAGCTTCAAACCATCACAGCATGAATTGAAAAGAATTGAAAAATGGTATTCAAATACTTTTACATGAATATTTGTAGAGTCCCTATCTAGTTAGTCATAATAGCCAAAAGATACAAACAGCCCAAATCCCCATCAGTGGATAAGCAAAATGTGGTATAGCATTTAATGGATACAGCTATATAAAATTTTAGTTATATAAAATAATAAATAGTAATACATGCTATAACATAGATATATGTCAAAAAATGAAGCTTACTGATAGAAGCCAGACACAAAAGTTTACATATAGTATGGCTCCATTTATATGATATATTTAGAACAATTAAATACATGGAGAACTAGAGGATTATTATTGGTCGGGGCTTAAGGGAGAAATTATTGAGGTGTAACTGCTGACAGAATATGGGGCTCCCATGGCAGCGACAAATGCATTCTGAAATGAGTCAAAGATGATGGTTGTAAAGTATAATGAATGTACTAATTACAACTGAATTGTATACTTTAAAATGATTAATGCTATGTGAATTTCACCACAGTAATCTTCATAAATCAATTCCAAATATCAATTCCCTCAAAATGTGTCACATTTGCTTGAAAGTATAACTAGGTATATAAGTTAGGTTAGGTTGAAAATCATTGTTCCACATAATTTGGAGAGTATTGTGCCATCTTCTAGTTTAAAACAGTTTTGTGCCTTTATGAATTCTGACTATTTGTCTGTAATCTCTTTTCTTTCCTTGGAAACCTTTAGTATCTCTTCTTTGCTTAAGTGCTTTGGAAATTCTGAAATAAGTGTCTCACTGCAGACCTCTTTCATCCTTGGTTTTGGGCCCTGCATGGACCCTTTCAGTACAGACACTGACACTTCTCAGTTTTAGGAATTTTTCTTTAAGTATTTCCTTGTGGATTTCTCCCCTCTCATTTTATGGCAGTCTCATGATCAGATGTTGGAGTTATGTTTTGTGAGGTGCAATAATGTAGTGGTTAATTGCACAAAGAGCAAGAACTCTGGAGCCATTTTGCTTGTGCACCTCCAATTCTTGCTGTGCGATGCTCATGTCTGCTTACATTTCCTTCTCTGTGGAAATGGGGATAGTAACAGTACCTATTCCACTAGGTTGTTGTAAGATCATATGTGTTATTGTGCTTAAAGTAATGAGAAGGAATACAATGCCCAGCACATAAGTACGCTTGGGGTCCTATTTATACATCAATTTCAAATTTCATAGGGGAGGCTGTGACCAGTGCTTGTGGCTGTCTCTGGTGGTGAATGAGAGTTCCCAGCTCACCTACCCCTTTCTTACCCTTCAGTGTTGTGGAACCCAGTGGGTGTGCCAAGCTAGTTCTAAGCATTGGAGCGTGAGTACTATAACATTTTCTGTTGTTTAGCTTTCTGGTTTTGTTTTATACATTTTGGCAGATTTCAACTTTATCTTCCAATCCTTCTATTAAATTGTTCATTTTCTTCTCATTCTTTTAATTTGTAAGAACTTTACCTCATTTGCTGGTTGTTCCCTTATAGCCTCCTGTTCTCACTTTCTTTTGGAAGCAAAATCTCTAATATCTTTGCATATATTGTTTTTAGTGTTGTGTGTGTTTCCCACCACCCCCACCACCCTCACCCCGGCTTCCCTTATCATCTTGGTTCCTTCTGAGGCACTCTTCCTTTGTTATTTCCTTCTCTTATCTGTTGTCTGCCAACCCTGGTGTATTCAATAGTATGAATGAGGTGCTTCTAGTGCCTGGGGTGGCTGAGCTTTGAGATCAGGATCTGGCTAGGCCAGTCTTCTGGGAGACCCCTAACTATCAGTCCTTTATTTTGCACTGGGAGTTGCTTCAGAGAGGAGACCCCCTCTCCAAGAAGCCTGAGAATAGGACTCTGCCCATATTTGGCTGGGGTTTAAGCTTCTCTCCTAGAGCTCACTACCAGTCACTGCTGGGACTGGAGGCCAAGTCTGCCAGCAGTGTGGGTAGGGAAAGAGGTCTGGAGTCTTCTCTTTTGCGGCTGCATTCTCCTGCACAATGTCCCAGGCACTGGTCTCCATGCCCCACTCTGCTAATGCAGGGACCACTGTCTACCTAGTTCCAGCTCCACAAGATTCCCACCTTTGTGCCCTTACAGGTTTTCGCCTTTATAAAAACTGTTTCCTACCATATTAGAGGGGTCTCAGGAGAAAGAGGATGCAAAGCTGCCATATTTAATGAGAGGTTTTCTGTATTAAATATAGATTTGCCCAACTAGAGAAGCAACTTTATTGAGGTTTACTGGGCCTACCTGTTGGGTGCCTGAACTTTCAGAGTTGGTTTCTTCCAAGTTGGAATACTGAATTCCCCACTTGGGACTGGGTCCAGCACATGCCTACTGTTCAGAGCAGCTTTTCCAATTCTATACATGGCCACACTGAATCTTTGAAAATAGTTCAGGACTAACAGGACTGTACCTGTGTACCCTTCAATATGGATTGGCTTCACACGCCCCATCTCTTGAGTTGAAGTCTACCCACTGTGTTTCATCAAATCTGCTATGCCATCAGGTTTTTTAATGCAATTTTTTCTAGATGTATTTACATAGCATATAATCCATTCAAAGTATACAATCAACGGCTCACAGTATCACCATGTACTTGTGCATTCATCACCCACAATTTTAGAACATTTTCATTATTTCAAAAATGGAAAAAAAATAAAATTTTTAATTTTAATTTCTAATTTTATCCTAATTTCTCAGGATTTTAACAAATGGTTATGCTACTGCCTTCCTCTCATTTGATCATTCGCTAAATCTTCAGGGATATACATGGGCAACGACCATTTTAAATTCTTTGTGCTGAAAGGGGTGGCAACTTATGGGATAGAGGAATGAAACTGGTTGATGTTCTTGGAGAAACTGGTACCTCTAGGTTTTAGGGCTAGAGGCAAGAAGTATATATTAGTGTGTGTGTATATATATATATATATATATTTAATGCGATTTTATTGAAAAACATTCACGCTACATATGATTCATCTAATGTATACAACCAGTGGCTCACAGTATGATTATATAGCTGTGCATTCACCATCACTGTCAACTTTGGAACATTTTCACTACTTCAAAATAGAAAATGTAAATGAAAAAAAAAAGCCAAACACCCCATACCCGTCCCTCCATTATCATTTTTTAAAGTTTTATTCACACACCATACAATCCATCCTAAGTGTACAATCAATGGCTCTCGGTGCAATAAAAAATGTGAAACACTTCACGAATTTGCATGTCATCTTTGCGCAGAATCCATGCGAATCTTTTCTGTATACGGTTCCCAATTTTAGTATATGTGCTGCCCAAGTGAGCAGGATACCTTCAGTTTTAAGATCCACTATTCTTTCCTGAGTCACTAGGAAAGAGAAATTGCTGCCAATTCAACAAGAACGCGCCAGTCATCGTTACACACCTCTTGACATTCCAGAGTTGCTAAAATATAAAAAATACGCATCTCTAAAATCGATGAAATATGGCGGACCTGTCGTCACTTTTCTCATCTTGCTGGTTTGGGGAGATGGCTTCTGCGACTACGGAAGCTCCTTCGGCCCCGGGAGGGGCTGCCGCTCTTACCGCAGCTTCGCGGGTGAGAGTGAGTGGTTAACACCTGCAGCGAGTTTCTTCCTCCTCCCGCGTCGCTGGAAGAAAGGGGTATTATCGCGAGAGTTCGGTACTTCCTGGAGTTTTCGCTATCGTCAGATCGCGTGAGACCGTATTGAGAGTGGAGGCCTGTGTGGTCCGAGGTGGCTGAGACTGAGGGAAGATGGCGAAGGCGCTACGCTGTGTTTCTTAAGTGAGTCTCGTCCCTCAGCTGATGGGAGCGGGTTGCCGGCTTCGCTTTGGGTGCAGAGGAACCCCACCCAAACCCTGAGGCGCGGAAGCCGTCACCCCGACCAGCTTAGGCCCTTGCGGCTTTTCGTGGGTGGGGGGAGGGGAACAGGGAGTGCGTCCGGTGTGGGAGCTCGCTGGCCGCTGCCGTCCCGCGGATGCCAGGTAAAAGTTTTCAATTATGTTACTTTATTTTCAGTCAATGAAAATCGACTTATAAGAGATGTTGTTGTAATAATAATGCATCAAGATTTCAAAAAAGATTAAATTTTGAGCAGTCTCACATATTGTACGTAATTGAAGGTACTTGTATTGATACGTGTATTGGCTTGCTAGTTAAGTTCTTCCTTACGGTTCTTATCAATTTGCATACATTCTTCTAATTTATTAATAATCTCCCTAAGGGGAGTTATCCTTTATTTTGAAACCGTGGGAAGGTTATCATGCCATAGTAAATGTAACTCGAACCCTTATGTACCAAAGACAGAATTCCATGTACTTTGATACTCTTTTTGGGGGGGGAGTGGGGGTGCATGGTCCGGGAACCGATAAAGCTCCATGTGCTTTGAATGTCCCAACTCATAATTTCTCTCAAGATATTGTGTAGGAGGTGATCATAATAGTTCACGTTGATAGAAGAGAAATCAATCGTAGGCAAAGAGGGAATAAGCAACATGACAGATTGTGAAAATTAATGAAAGTTTTCACTCAGAATCATCCTTAAAGCGTCTCAGCGGTTGTAAATTTAAGTAATAGGTACGTCCTCTTATTCCCACTTTAGAGTGGAAAATGAGAACATAGGAAGGCTGGGTCATCTCAGAACTCTGACCTGTGCATTCAATCCTCAACTTTCCAGTAGAAGATCCTGCTTCACCTTTTGCTAATGAAAATTTTTTTTTTTTTAATTTGCATATGGGCAGGAGGCACCAGGGATCGAACTCCAGACCTCCAGCACGGCAGGTCGGAGCTCTGCCTGCTGAGCCATGGCAGCCGCCCATCTAATGAAAAAATTTGGGGAGAATTCGTACACAATTACTCTTTCCTGTTTTGCATTTGGGATTTAGGTTTCATTTACCTCAACCAGTTCCCTTTTTGAAAGGTCCTGGCGTCTGGGTTCTATGATGACATGGTGCTCAGCATTTCTTTCTTTGAGATGTGATCTTGCCTGGGATTGGGGATTTCCCTTCTTATTGATGATGAAAATATGTAATTAAGGATAGAAATACATGGGTACTTCTAGATATTGGTCATCTGGTAACCTTTTCTAATTTATATGGGCCATAGGTTTCACTATGCTCCCCATTTTGATATGTCAGGACAATTTCCAGTCTTCAGACTGGTGACCTAAGTTATGTGGAGGACAGCCCACTTAAGCAAAAACCAAAAACTGATGCATTTCTTGGTTTTCACAGGTTTACCTGGACCAAATTCTAGCCCCTTAGAATTTGGAATTGGGTATAACGACAGAAACTCATCATAAAAATGGAGTATATTTGGACCAAGATCTCTCTGTTTCAGGGGTGTTTGTTAACCAGGCCTGTACAGGAGTTTAGAAGCTCTCTCTATTAGAACTAACCCATGTCCAGGCCACCTGAATAACTTTCAATCCAGCAATCTTGAAACCACACAAGATGGACATGTAATGGAAGGGAAGAAACAATCAGCACAGACTCATAATGTCAACCCCCGAGGCTTGAATTTGTGTATGCCTACTGGGTTCCAAAGTGTTTTCTATTCCAGTGACTCTGGATAGAGCATATCTTGCTCCCAACTCCCTTTTTTACCTTGACTCTGATATACTAAAGGTATATTTTATAAAAACCTGTTAAACAGATCCTAATGCTGGAGACTTAATTGGCTTTTGAGAAACAATGCAAAAGTTACCTTTTTTTATGTGGAAGAAGCCATTTTATACTGCTTTAAGGTTAGACTAAATCTCAGCAGTGGTGTTTGGAGACCTCATTACCTAATTTTGCATCATTTGCCTTAGAACACATAGGGCAAATAATAAGTAAATAATGTTTATGATGTTCCAAACCCAGGCTTCTTGATTCCTTTACCACTAGCAACATGTACTCTAACAAGTCATGGAGTGGTAGTGTTCACTGACTGGTTTAAATAACTTTGGCACTTTTAAAAGAATTTTTTTTTGCAGGGGCAGGCACCAGGAATCGAACTGGGGTCTCTGGCATAGCAGGCAAGAACTCTGCCACTGAGCCATTGTGACCCACCCAACTTTGGCACTCTTGACACTGTTATGGAACAGTGCTTTGACCTTGTCAGTAATGGGGAGCTAAGATCTGTTTGCGATCTGGGTACAATGAAAGGTCAGATTTGGGAGGGACACTTCTTCGGATGCTGAAACTGTACTCTTTGTACTTTTGTGATAGTCCTAGCGAATCACCGTGTCCTGTATCCATCCAGTGCTTCATGCAGTACTTCTTGTGTGTGTGCTGTTGAAAGGATGCTTTTTTATGGCTCACACAGAGCAAACACAGCTCTTGGATATCCTTTCTTACCCTTGAAAATGATAATAATTTAACTTCAATTTTGTAGAAAACCTCCTAAGGGAAAGAATTCAGAGTACTGGTTTGTATAAATAAAAGGATAGTAAGTTTTTGAAGTAATAAAGGTGGTTATGCCAGCTAGATTATAGTCTTGAAATTTGTGTGAAACTAGTGTCACTCTTTTTTTCTGGGGCAGCGAGAAAATTAAGATTTTGTCATATGAAAACATTTTCCCCCCAAATAAGCCTTGTGCTTTATAAACATAACTTACTCATGAAAGGAAAGAGGGGAAATGCCTTTTTATTTCTCTTCACTGTGAACATATTCTGTTGAATATGTCTTGATTGCTGTTTGAAAATCCTGCTGGTTTATGTTTTGGATATTTGTGTATGTAAGGAGCTGACTTTTCCATAGAGAGATCTGGGAGTCCTGAGTGAAAAAAATAAGTAATTAATTTTTCAGCAGAACAACAACAAAAAACATAACCACAGGAAATTGTTTGATGCTCAGAGTTTATTAAGTGATTCATGTATTGGATAGCATCCAATCCATAACGTGGAGGGGAGGTTTGAAGAGCAAGAGCCAGACTTACACAGGTGGAACAAGGAAGTCTTAAAGAAAATAACCTTATTGGTTTGTATAGGAAAGTTTTCCTTAGTCTTGAATTAGAGTAACTAGGTTACAGAAGAAGAAGAGAGCTGGTGATTATGATAGGTGGTTCTCAGATTTCTTGTTCTAGGTGAAAAAGCACTTACAAGAGTAAGTTAGTTAGGCTTCACTTTGCTGACAGAGGGCTTAGCATGAAGGACTCTATCTTGGGCCTGCTTTGTTTAATAGTTTCCCCCATTTTGATCTGGCACTCAGCTAGTTAATTTTCAGTGTTGAGTACCACTCTCAATATCTGCCTAAAGTTTTGGAGTAGTAGCTGCAGGTTGTTTTAATGTTGGGCTCGTTAAGTAGTCATGATGTTGTCAGTTTTTCCCTGTTCATCTCTTTTATTCTCATTCCAGGCATAAAGAAAGCATTTCCTGGTTCACAAGCAGCTCAGTACCCCCATTTATTACTCTTGAGAGAAAAGAGTGTACCAGGAAGAGTATGAATACTGTGAGTAATAAAATGCCTAAATACTTAGAAGTGTGCTTCTAAGCGCAGGTCCCATAATTTAAACCAGCTGAAATCAAAGTGATTTTAAAATGGCCCTGAGGAAAATCTTACCTTTTTGAGCCATGTGGCTTATTCAGTAATTTCATCCAGTTGTGTCTCAAGTTCCAGAGGTATTTGCTCAAGTACAGTGGGTGATGTTGGCAATGGCAAAAATGCTTCCTTGTTCAGATAATAAGTAATCAAGGACAATGCTATTACAATAACTAATGTATGTATTGTGTAGCTATAGCTCTAGCAAAGGATTCAGCAAGTTCTCCTATTGTGAGTGATAGATTTCTAATCATGTTTTCAAATTATTCAAACCAAAGTGGGAACAGTTTGCCAAAAAAGGCAAACCCAGAATTGTGAACTCCCTGGGTAAATCTTGTTTTGTCTGAGAATGTAGATTGAGGGAAATAGTCGAGTGAGAAGTTTTAGATTGATTATAAACTCCTAAGGGAGCGCTGAGTGCTCTTTGCCTAGACATTTACCATCTATTAAGGCAGTTTAGTGTCCAGGCAATACCTTATCAGAGTCTCCTCAAATAAAAGCCTGATAGAACAGTGTAACTCCAGCAAAGGTGTTGTTTATAGAACCGTTAATACAAATACTATCATTGGTCCTTAGTAACCAAGGGTCTGTGATATTGGCACAAATAAGGAGGTGGTGAAAATTTATCTGTCTTGTGAATCTTTTGCATAGTTGGGATCTTAAACCTGAAAGGGGACATGCATTTTTTAATGTAACTTGTGGTTTATGGAGGCACATGGACGATTTACGTTAAGGTCTCCAATTCTTCTATCATGTCTGTATAGTTCTCTAGGCTAGTTGTATCTACAGTGAGATTACAATTCTAGGAAGTAAGCAAGGTGAAGAGGACCTTGGATCTAGTATTCATGTTTGATATGAAACAAATGGTGCAAGTAAATGTAGAGAACTGTGAAGCATTTGGGACAAGAAAGAAATTTGTTATGGGTACGTTAATGGGGTTCCCTACATTGTGCATGGATCGGGACTTATAGTGACAGATTCAGTATTCTTTTGAGATTATTTCCCTTTGTAATGGCCTGGGAGAAGTGGATAATGGTTTTGCCTTTCTAGACCAGTACAAGGGCAAAGCATAAGGAAATAGAAAGGATTTACTCATTATGTAAGTATTAATAAGGTTAACAGTATGTGAGTACTTGTTTCATCATGTGGGGAATAATAAGTAGTCTACCTTGTGTTGTGGTCTATTTTACTTCCTGGCTAGTTTGATTATTAAGTCTCTGGAGTTAAAACAAGTTCAGGACTGTGGTGGAGCCTTTTGCTCTTAAAATATGTAGACCCATAGTTCAACACCCTGTAATTTAGTTGCAGTGTCAGAAGTTCTGAGCAATTGGTAGGTTCCCTTTTAATGAGGTTCTTGGGCTTTTTGTTGGTGACATTTCCAGTAGACCAGTCTCCTGGCTCTAGATTATGAGGAGTGTCTGTCATGTAGGTCAGGAAGGGTGTCCTTTACCTGTTGGAGATACTCTTTGGCCCAGTGCATTAAGGATTTGCAAATTGGGTCATGTCACGGTGTGACAGTAAGTGATCAGTGTCAGTTTCATTCACAGAGCATAGCCCTGCCAGTAATTCTCCTTATTTTGTGTAAGGAGAATTTGTGTTTCATACAGGTGAAATTTGGAGCCAGGGAAGGCCAGTTTCTTCAGATAATTTAGACAGTTTTACTTTAAAGTCTGTAATGTCGGCTGTTCAAGTGGAGACTGTTTCTGCATGAAAATCTGCAGGACCGTTATTTATTCAGTGTCAGTTTTTTCTGTGTGAGCTTCTATCTTGCTGGTAATCATAGATAGGAGTAAAGTGACAGAAAGGACATTATTAACTTATCCATTTTTAATTGGAGTACCGGAAGAAGTGAGAAATCATCTTTGGTTTCATACCATGATGGTATCATGGATTGCACAAAAAGCGTATATATGTTATTAGAATGGATATAAACAGATTTTCTTCCAGTTAGAAAGGAGGCTAGGGTAAGATGATAGAGGTCATCCTGTTGGGCAGAAGAAAATTGTGAAAGGCTGCCTTACTCAGTCAGTTCTTAGTGAGTAGTAACTGAATTCCCTGTTTGGAATTTACCATCAAAATTTCTGTCATAAGAAGCATTAACAGATAGAATGGCATCTGGGATGTTTAAAGGAGCATGTATGGAATCATTAATTGTGAAATTACCAATTTATAGTCATGGGGTTCCACCTCATCAGATACAGGTATGAGTAGCAGGCTTTAAGACCGTTGCAGCATCTTTAGTGATGATTAGGAGGTAAAAGTAGAAGGATCTCATAAGAAGTCATATTTTTGGAGGAGAAATGTTGGGATACAAAGGCTCAGAGTTAAGTTTGCTGAGGCTTTAACTGATTTGGCAGCTGCTGTTACAGCTTTTACATAGTTTGGGTAAGCATAGGCAACAGCATCAAGTTGCAGGCTACAATAGTCAATAGGTTTGGGTTTCCTCTGTTTTCACAAGTTACCATTCCTAAGACTTGGATCAATAACCACTGCCTCCTATTATTTCCTGTTATCAAGGAGGACAGATTCTTATTAAGCCTGTGTGATAATTAATTTGCTAAAAAGAAAAGCCAATATTCAGTAAGTTTCCAAATTCTGGAGGGGTCAGTTGGGTAGATAAAGATGAATGTTTCGTGAATTATAGAAGTTTAAGGAAAAGGGATATTCTAGATATTTCCTTATATCTAGAAAGTAGAACTGTAAAACATTGGTATTAATCCAAGAAAAAACATAATAATTATTTACAGTTCATTTAGTCCTAGGTAAATCTTGTTTCACTTGAATTACCTAGCAATCTCATTAACCCATTAACATCTTGACTAGAATTCTGGAAATCTTGACCCAGTCCAGTGTTGTGCATTCAGAGTTATTTTAAGCAATGTCAGTAGAAGTCAGGGCCTCAGAGAACTTGACATAGTCCTTTTTATAGGTCTCTGAGATAATTTTTGTTGTTGTTGAAAATGAAGTACATTGGCTTGTAGCTGATCACTGTGTTTTCAGGAAAATGTTAGAATAAAAACCATCTGTAGATGACAGAAGACTTAAAATGGCTATGGTTAACTTATGTTTTACAAATGAGAATGATGGTATGAGAATTCATTAAACATTTTAAGAATAACTGAACTTATGAACAATAATACTATAATTGCCCAATATTAGGTATATAAGTACTTGAACATCTCATGGGCAGTGAGGGTATTAGCAAATTTCTAAGAATTTTATATAACTTTTGAAATGTTTGTATTAATATTATGGTACCCTATAAATTGAACCAACAGGTTAGACAAATCCTTTTTAATTTGCTAACACTTCCCATGCAACTGAAAACTTGTCAAATAAACCTAACTAGTTTAATCATTCCTATTTACAGGGTGAAAGAACAAATCCTTTATAGTTTTCCAGGGGCCCTCTCAGAAATCTCAGTAGCAGTTTGAGTTCAAAAAGACATCGTTTAGGGTTAAACTTTGAGAAGGCAATGTGTTGAAAGTTATCAGGTCTTAATTGTTAAATAGGATCATGGGTCACTGTGAAAAAATATTTAGTTCTCTAGTTAATCAAAATGGTAATAAAGTATTTTAAAAATAAAGAGAGGAGGTAGCATGACTGTAAAATAAACAATTATTTCAAATGAGAAACAACAGAGGATAATGAAATCAGTATACAGCACAGGAGATTATTCTGATAACAACGTTTGTTTTCAAAGCAGGTTGCTCAGATAGTTGAGAAAAACCTTTTAACCTCTTGTTAAGAGCAGACCAGTAATCCAAGAAAACTATCATTTTAAAGAGAGAGAAAACCAAATAGTAGTTTTGCATGAAGATATTGTCTGATAAGAAAACATCAAAACTATTAAATCTTAGCCAAACTTAACCATGTCAAATAAAATGCTGTTTTTGCAAACCTTCAACTTTCTGTATCCATTCAGGAAAGTCCTACATATTACTGTTTCTCATTCTGCAGCGGAGTTCTTTTACTTTAAGACAAAACTTTCTTTTCCCTTAACAAAACACATCTTTCTTACATGTTTAAATTTTCAGAAATATCTTGCAAACTGTCTTGAAGCTAGCATTTTTTCAAAACAGTTACTCTTTAAAGACAAATTTACATTTTCATCATTTCAAAGATCTAAGAGATATAATGCTAGTTATTTGTTCAGTAAACCTGTATACATTTAGGAAGAACACTCCTACATAGAATAAAAATTATGTGCTTCTTTTGTACTTAATGTTGATAATTCCAAAGATGATACCTATTTTTACTTAATAATTTAAAATCAATCCTTTTTGCCAAATGTTTATCCATATTATGGGAACTTTAATTTTCTTTAATATATTTGGATACTATTGAATACTATTTTTTTCATTGGAAATATTAAAACTTTGATTTCCTTAATTTTTGGACCTTTAGGAATATTGATGTTTATGTAAGTGCTTATTTATCTTTAGGTCAGTTTGAGTAGAGCTCTTTTAAGGAGTTTTATAGGTTAATTTGGTAATGCTATTCAGAGGTAGGAAAATATAAAACAAACCTACAGATAGACACAAAGAGAGATCTTACAGCTTCAATTAAAAAATTTTTGCTATTGGTCAGACATAAAACATGGAATTTTCATAAACTTTTAGTTTCTTATTTGCCTTTTGCAAAGAATCCTTTAATGAAACTATTTTAGAGTATTGCAATTTCTTATTACGCTCTGAGTTGCTGTCATAACAGGCATTCCATTTGACTAGTTTGAAAGCTCCTTTTCTGGAGTGCATTTCTGAGATGAATAATTTTATCTATTTTTATTGTTTCCTATAATGGACATTAAAATTTCAAATTGTCTGTGGTGAGATGTTGCAATTTTGTTAGCTAGCTTCTAAACCCCTCAATTTTTGAATATGTAAATGACATAGTGCCAGAAGGTGGTGAATCAAAATATTAAGCATTCAAACTCCCAGATTTATCATTTCACTTCTTACCATGGGCGTAGGCAGAGAAATGAGCAGTAGCAAAAATGAAACTGTAGACTGTACCAAAAGGCTAGGGCACTCAGGCTCAAAATCTGATCTTTCTTATCAGTGGGATTGACTCACTAACCTTTGGACTGAGAGCTAGTGAGATCAGTGGGCCTCAGACACAGAGTGGAGCTCAGATCTGAGAGTAACTCACTCTCAGTGATTCTTGGAGAGGGTGGTGAGAACAGAGAATGGAATTTCTGTCTTGTCTCCAGAGTCCTTAGCAGTTGCTTCAGATCCTGTTGTCATCACCGAAGCTGTCAGAAAAAAAAACCCACAGAAAATTAATTTTTTTATCTCATACCTTTATTAGTGAATGAATTCATGAATTAGGCATATCAAACCCATGAAATGGAGAGAAGCTCTGAAGTGTGACAGCAAGAGCAAGGTTTATAAAGGTTGAACAAGGTAGTGTTAAAGAAAATAACCTTATTGATTTGTAAAGGGTAGTTCTCCTTACTTGGCTTAGTCTTAGAGGAACTAAGCTACAAAAGGAAAAGGAAGCTGGCAAATTATGATTGGTTGTTCTCAGGTTTCAGATTCTGGGAGAAGGAGCACTTACAAGAGACAAGAACTTGGTTAAGCTTTGCTTTTCTGATAACAGGCTTAGCATGAGGGACTCCATCTCAGGCCTACTTAACCTATTTATCATCTGTTACGCTTTGTCTATTACTTGTTTTGACAATAAAAATCCTTCCTACTTTAAAAAAGGTAGAATGAATTCCATAATTATTCACCAAATGTATATTTAAAAGTACTATGTCCTAAAAAAGAAAATCTGTCTTTAAAGAGACCTGGCGGACAAATGATTCATAAAATAATATAGAAGAAAACATCACAATTTTGAGAGGGATAACCAATATTCCTTATTCAGAAGGAAACGTAATCAGAAAATAATAACAGTAAATATACTCTAGCACTTAAAATTAATGGGGAAACTTGTTGAAGGAACTGCTGCGGTCAGGCCAGTTCATAAATACTGTACCCCACAATAGTGTACTTGTTCTTTTCAAGCCCAAAACAGCTTTCACAGTAATCAACATGTACTAGGCCATACAATGTCTCAACAAATTTAAAAGGACTCAAATCAAATGGCACAATTACACTGATTACAATGTGATTAATATGGAAATAAATAAATTACAAGATTACTAGAATAAATCTAATGTTTGGAAAATATTACTTTAAAAAGTAGAATCACAATATAATTAGAAAACATTTAAAATTGAATGATAGTGAAATATTGTTAAATCAAAACTTGTGGGACCAAGGGTAAAAAAAAGGAAAAGAAAAATAAACCTGAATTTAATCGAACTACCAATTTACATAAAGCATAGGGAAGAGCATGAACAGAGGAACACATTAAAAGATACCCTGGTGGTGGTGCAAGGGTAGTTCAGTGGTAGAATTCTCACCTGCAGTGTGGGAGACCTGGGTTCGACTTCCAGCCCGTGCATTCCCCCCCACCCCCAGCCCCCCAGAATTAACAAGTGGTGCTGCAATAATGGGTTAGTCACATGGAAAAAAAAATGAAATGTGACCCCCACCATACAGCATACAAAAACAAACAAACAAAAAAAACAAAAAAGATACCCTGAGGATGTAATCAGTAAAATCAGAGGATGAAACCTCTACAGGGCAAACAACCAGTTCCTTCAACAAATGAATTGCAAGGAAATTTTTTTAAGAAGTGGGTCTATCCATAGATTAAAGACTTAAGAGCCATAATAACCAAAACGGTAGCATATGGACCTTATTTGGGTTGTGATTCAAATAAGCCAACCGTACAAAAAAATTATGAGATAATGAAGGAAATTCATTATAGATTTCAAATTTTGAATTTAAGTGCCGTGTATTTTCTACAAAGAAAATTTTGGAGAATATGCAAACTCATAGAGTCAGAAATTAGACTACAGGTTGTAGGGGTGCAGGGCAGGGAGAATGGAGAGTTAATGCATAATGGGTGTAGGGTTTCTATTTAGAGAGAAGGGTAAATTTTAGTAATGGATTGTAATAAGGGATATTGTGACTGTGATTAATCCCAATAAAAGGTATATTGGGGACTGGTTGAGATGGGAAGGTTCATATTATATATGTTCCCATGATTTAAAAAAACGAGTAACTAATGAGGCAATCACAGACGATTAAATGCCGGTAGATGATCCTGGATGGGATCTAGCATCGAGGAGAAAAGACTCAAAGAGACATTATTGGGACATATGAAAAAATTGGGATGTAGACTATAAGCTTTATATAAATGTTTAATTTCTTGAACTTGATAACTATACTTAAGATTGTTATTGAAGTGAATTTCCTTGATCTTAGGAAATGTGCTTAGGAGTATTAAGTGTTTAGGGACAGCCTACACCCAAGTTTTCAGAAAGTAAATAAACTGATATATTGATAGATGGTTAAAATGATATGTCAAAAGTGGAAAAATGTTAAAATTGGTGGATCTGAGTATTGGGGGTGGGTAGTGTGTTGAGGTTCTCTGTATGGGATTTGTATTATTTACTGTCCTTTAAGTTTGAAAATATTTTCCAAAATAAAAGTTTTTTAAAAAATTAAAAAGAAAAGTTAATGTAGAAAAACTCTTAAAAAAAAAAAAGTTGGCACAATTTTAAAAATGTACTTTATGAAAAAAATAGTAGTTGTGTCTATCATATAAAATTGCTTAAGTCACAAAACCAATATTTCCGGGAACCTTACTGGCTTTATATTGTGAAAAATATTTATATTAATTCAAATAAGTAATTAAATGATGTTAACCTCTACCTTAAGAAATTAAAAGAAATAAAATAAAACATCATTTAAGGGGGTGGTGCAACTGTGGCTCGGTGGCAGAATTCTCACCTGCCATGCCGAAGACTCGATTCCCAGTGCCTGCCCATGCAAAACAAAACAAAATATCATTTAAGGAATTAATAGAGCTAAGCCAAAAAAAAAAAATAATAATTTATAAATAGGAAAAGAAGAAGCAATATCTAAGATACAAATGAACATGCCTAATAATACTTTCGGCAGTGAAGGTGATGTTCTATATCTGCACAGTCCATTCCCACATGTGGTGAGTGGAAATTTGTAATTTGACTAGTGTTACTGAAGACTGAATTTTTTTGTTTTAATTAAATTTTATTAATTTAAATTTAGTAGCTACATGTGGCTTACAAGTATTCTATGTTTACAGTGTTGAACAGCAAAGACTTAGAATCTCGGAGGAGGCTATTAAAATAATGAAATAAATTCAAGACAAAAATGGAAAACGAACACAGGTAGTCAGAATAGGAAATGAATATGGTAAGGCTAAAGTCAGCACCATAAAATGTAAGATGTTGGTTTGATGTTAAGACAAGTCTGAATATTCTCAGGACTTATAAAAGTGTAAGTAAATAAGACCTGCTCACATCTCTTGGAAAACTCGCTAGAACTTAAAAATTGGAAGACTTGGCAAGGTCAGCTTGGTTCTGAGATTTCAAAGGAAGGTAGCAGTTTGCATTCTTCCAAAGTCCTGGCCTGTCTGTTTCTACTTCTCAGGGTAAATATAACATCCCTTTATATTCCCTTTAAAATATTTAATAGCCCTAATAAGGGCTATATTCCAGGACTCATACCAGGACTCATACCTTGATTATATAGATAATAAATGTAGTCAGCGTTTCATTGTGTGGGACTCTTGTTCATCTTGATTGGAAATACCAGACAATTACAAAATTATAACTCTTATATGATGTTGGATATGTAAGGCCATTGTGAAGGGAAGTTTTGAAAATTAATTCATCCCTTTATTCAGTTAAAAGTTCTTTTGACTGCATTATATTTGTCAGATCCTGGAAATACATCAGGAAGTTTAATACATTGGGCCTCTACAGAGAAATGTCTGGAATTTTCTGAAATGAATCTGGAAATAAAAATAAAAGGAAGATGAATATTTTCCACATGTCTAATGATGTGACAGAAGTAAAACAGGCTACTCTGATGAGGAATGGAGTATGCGAATGGTAGTGTAGGGGCCACATAATACTGTCTAGAACAGGTTTAAAATGTTATTCGTTATCATAAGCAAAATTGGGGACCAATTTTATACCTTTTTAAAAAAAAATTTTGGGGGGATGGATGGTCCGGGAATCAAACCCGAATCTCCCATATACTTGTTTTTCATAAGGGGAAATTATGTAAAAATTATAGTACATAACACAGTGCAGGACATAATTTTGTTGCCATATCACTCCCAATTGAATTGAACATTTAAGAGGAAGTGTTTCTGCTTCATTTGCTATTTTTTTTTCTCTGAATACAGTGTCAGTTTTGCATGAAAAGAATTATGAGAAAATGTTCATTAAAATTTAGAACTAGTTATTGTTTATATTCATATATAAACATTAAAATGTAAGGGAAAATTAAATTTCTTTGAATAAAATAGGCATTTATTGTGCTTGGGCTTATCTGTAATTTTTTTGTAATGAGATGAAATTCACTTAACACATAAATGTAACCATTTTAAACAGTATAATCAGTAGCATTTAGTATATACAGTGTTTTGCATCAGCTTTGTCTTGTTCCAGAGTAATTTCATCACATCCAAAGGAAACTCATACCTCTAAAAGAAACTACTCACTTCTCCACTCCCTTGAACCCTTGTCACGCTTTAATCTTTCTGTTTCTATTGAGTTACCTATTCTAGATATTGCATTGGTGTGAACTCTTTCTTAAAATGTGACATTTTTTACTTAGCTTCTGTCATTTATCTTGTTTATTTAGATTTGTCCATGTTACTTGTACCATTATTTAATTTTTTTTTATGGTTGAACAGTATTCCAAAGTATCGATATAACATATTTTGATTATTCATTCATTAGTTGATATATTATTTGCTGTTGGATATTGTGAATAGTGGTGGTATAACCATTTTTGTATAGTTATTTGAATATCTTCTTTTTCAATTTTGGGTATTTATCAAGAAGTAGAATTGCTGAAACATCTGCTAGTTCTGTATAAACCTTAATGAGGAACTACCAAATATTTTCCACAGTGGTGAAACCATTGTACCTCTCACCAGCAGTGTATAGAAGGGTTCTGATTTCTTTATATCTTCACCAACAATTATTTTAGATGAAAAAAAATGTATAGCCATCCTAGTGGGTGTAAAGAGGTGTCTCGTAGTTTTAATATGCATATCCCTAATGACTAAAAATGTTGCACATCTTTTTATGTGCTTGTTAGCTATTTGCATATATTCATTGAAGAATGGTCTTTTCCAATCCTTTGCCCATTTTTCACTTTTTTTTTTTCAAGGGCAGGCACCGGGAATTGAACCCGGGTCTCTCACATCACTTTATTTTTTGTCTTTTTAAATAAGAGATTTTTTATATGTAGTCTGGATAGTAGGCCCTTCTCAGGTAAATATTTTCTCCCATTCACTAGACTGCCTTTTTACTTTCTTGAGAAGTTCCTTTGATAAATCGAAGTTTTTACTTTTCGTTAATTAACTTTTTGTGAACTCAGTTTATCCATTTCTTTTTTCTTTGTTTGGTTTCCAGTGTTTTTAATTTTATATCCGGGCATTAATTGCCAAATGCAAAGTCGTGAAGATTTACCCCTGTATTTTGTAAGAGCACTATAGTTTTTCTCTTACATTTAGCTCTGTAAATGATTTAATTTTTTGGTAAATACTGTAAGATAGGGTTCAAACTTCATGCTTTTTACATGAATATCCACTTGTCTCACCACCATTTGGTGAAGACACTGTTTTTTCCAGAGTGCAAGATCTTGCTACCATGTTTAAAATCAATTGACCATAGATGCATGGGTTTATTTCTAGACTATTATTCTATTCCATTGGTTGGTATGTTTGCCTTTATGTCAATATCACACTACTGATTACTGTAAATTTGTAATATGCTTTGAAATAGAGAATTGTTATCTCCAGTTTTGTTCTTCTTTTACAATATCATTTCAACTATTCAGGGTCTTTTATAATTCCATATGATTTTAAGAGCCAGCTTTTACATTTCTTTGTAAAAAATGGCCTTTGGGATTTTTATAGGCATTGCAGTGCATCTCTAAATCATTTGGCGGGGGTCAGGGGAGTGGAATTTTGCCTTCTGAATTGTATTAAATCTTCCAGTCCATGAAATGAGATGTCTTTCCATTTATTTAAGTCTTCTTTAATTTCTTTCAGAAATATTTTATACATATCAATTTACAACTCTTGCATACTTTGGTTAAGTTTATTCCTAGACATTTTAATACTTTTGATGCCATTGTAAATTTGATTTCTTAATTTCCTTTTTGGATTCCTCATAATTTTTATGCATAAATGTAACTGATTTATGCATTTTACTCTTTTACCCTGCAGCATTACTGCATTCATTTATTTATTAGTTAGTGGTGTGTGTGTGTATGTCAGTTTTTAGTGTGTGTGTATTCTGTAGTATTCTCTCTGTAAGATCTTATCAACTCACAATAGGGATAAGTTTACTTTTTCTAATTTCCATGCCTTTTATTTCCTTGTTTTGTTTTTAGGACTACTTTTTATTGCTTACCAGAGGCTTTTATCAGCAGTGCTTGGTTCTGACTGCATCACCTTCTTTGAATTGTACAGGTTGCTCAGGACCATTTTGCATTCCCACCAACAGTGGATAAGTGTGCCTCTTTCTCCACATCCTGTCCAGCACTTGCG
>PVIY010021026.1:0-28402 GCA_004026745.1 Myrmecophaga tridactyla
ATACTGTGACTTTTGTTGGCTTTTCAAGATACCCTGATTTTAACATGGAAGAGTATAAAAAGCGATTCAAAATGTCAGAGTCTTAGGGCGGGCCACAGTGGCTCAGTGGCAGAGTTCTCACCTGCTATGCTGGAGACACGGGTTCAATTTCTGGATATGATTTACTGTTGCTAAAACTAAAAAATATCTTTTATCTATCTATAGATAAAAGATATCTTTTTAGAGTAGGATAAAGCTTTTTTATTTTCTTTAATGAGAACGTTTCCCTTGGTTAGGGTTCATTGTGAAAGTTACTCATCTGAGAAATAGATTGGTGAATAAACAGCATTGGATAGAAAGTCTGTACTGCCCAGGGAGTGGAGTTTAGAGAAGTGGTTTGAAGATAATCTTACAGAAGAAGGAGCTAGCCAGGATGACATGATTGATGTCTCAGCCTTAATTTTAATCTAAGAGAAAAATCAGTTTTTAGCGGCAGCGTTCATTCCCACTGCAACGTCACGAGTGAACGTTGTCATTGAATTGCCACGGTGAGGCTTCAGTTTTGTTTTCCTAGTTGAGGATTCAGAATCTGTCATGATACCTAGGGTGAAAATACAACGCTGATTTTAACAGGTGGTTGTCTTTCGCAATAGTAAACTGTGTGAGAATACTTTCATGAGCTGTAATTTCAGTCAGTAGCTGAGGACACTAAATCCATCAGCTTCCTCAGCTTAGGCCGTGCTGGGATAAAGCTGGTGTTTCCTGAGCATTTCTATTCATGGCATAGATTCAAAGACACATCCTACCTCTCTCTGTCACTAGGACACTGAAAATGAATTAGATGACTTTTATCTTTGTAATTTGTTGGAGCTACTATGCTAGAAGCAGTGATTCCACCTCAGATGGTTTTTTGGAATCAGTGAGGGTGGTAATAAATAATTTTTCTTGCTGATGAAATTGAACTGATTCTCTCCTGTTATCACAAGCCACTTAAGTGGGTGACTGAAAAACTATCCTCTTTGTCTCTTTTTCTGTTCTTCATTTTTGTACATCTAATCTTTGTTTGCATTTTAGAGAATGAAGTGGGGACTGAAATCCAGCTCTCACTCTGCTAGTAGCTTTTGCGTAAACTTTTAGAACTTTTAGAACTGTGCGAGAAACTTTTGGTCTTGACCTTAATTTCACACACCGTAAAGCAAGAACCTTTGTCGTGGTCTGCGAGGCAGCATTCAGTGTGAGCTAGGTAGAGCGCGTGAAATGAGCGCGTGAAGCAGCTGGTCTTATTACCCCACTTTACAGATGAAGAAACTGGAGCGTGAAGTGCTAAGGTAGCTTGCCCCAGGTCGTAGAGTCAGGAATGGAGCCTGGAATTGAATGGGTGAGTTCAGTTCAGTCCTATTCATTTTAGGGTTTTTCATATTATACAGTACCACTCGTAACCTATACTGAAAATCTGGATTGGATTTGAAAAAAGTGTTCCAGGGCAATTAAATAAATACTGATTTTTAAATGTCAGTTCTTAAGAAAGAACAAAACAATCAGGAAGCATTTGTGGAATGTCAAATTTTTCTGGAGATTGTAAATTTTCTTTCATTATAAGGTTTTCTAGTAATTGTCTAAAATCTTAGCTATTCTTTTATTGGCACATAAAGTACTCAGAATGTCATTGGAGTAAGCTCTTTATTAAAAACAGAACAACAACAACAAAACTATAGTTCTTTGCAGAAAAAAGATATTTTCTCTGAGTCAGAGGAGAAATAAAAGATTCTGTGGTTTTGGAAAACAAACTCATGGAAACTTCTTTACAATTTGAGAGGTCTGTTTGGCTCAGTTATGATCAATGAGCACTCAAATCCTCATTCGAGTACTGGAGTCCATGAAATTTTCAAGACTGTGCTAGGGTTTGAGGCACTTCCATTGAAAGTGCTGAGAGATACTATAGTCCCTATGTTATTGTTTTTTTTAATTAGTTTTGTGTGTGGCAATCAGCTATTGTTTTAAAAATGAAGTAGAGTAGACTAAAAATCAGAGTGCATTGCCCATAGTAAGGTAGTATTCTTTTGAGCAAAAAAATTTAGTTATAAAAATATATTTAAAAACTTAGTTATATAAAGATATATTTTTACATATGTGTATACTGGGTCATCTAAAATGAATTTATTACTTTGTGTATTGGCCAAAAGTTTGAAAGTCACGGCTGTACTCTTAACCATTAACTTGACAGATATAGGAGAACAATGAGGGCAAGAGGACTTACTGTCTTGCCCAAGGTTCCAGGTGTCTTTGGAATTGTCTTCGAGTGCTGAGAACTGACTGAATAGCTGAGAGAAGCAGCAGCAGCAGCAGTGGTTGTTCTTCAGTGAGCAGTTTCCGCTGGATCAGGCCCCTTTTCAAGCTTTTGAAGTGATCTGTGTAAACATAGATTGATTTATTTAATCTCTGCTCTGCCCACCCCCTAGCTCTCTGTTATTTTCCATGTTTTATGTGTGAAGAGATTGAGGCACCAAAGTCATACTGCAAGCAGGTGGTAGAGCTAAGATTTGAACCCCAGCTCTAAGCTGTGGTTTTAGTCATTATGCCATGCAGCCTCTTATTTGAAAATACTTGATATCTTGTTTTAATGGCTCACGAATACCTCCTTTCTATAAGTGTTCAGTTTCTGAGAGTCACCCATCTTTTTTTTAAACTGCTGACAAGCTTGGTCCCAGCTTACAATGCTGTTTTCTGTGAGTAACTGTCACTTTGTAAAGTGACCTATTATTCACGCCTCATGGTGCTCCTTGGCCCCCTCCCCCAGCCCACAGGTCATTCATTTAGCAAACCTTTATTAAGTGTGTACGCTGTGTTGGTCATACTAAAGTGGTGCTGGGAATACCAGCTTGAATCAAATGTGGCTCCTCCCAATGAGTTGATGATTGTCTCGTTGGTGAGAGGGAATCAAATGAATAAATTAACCTTTGTAGCAATATTTTGCAGTCTTATTTGAATGTGCCTGGGGAAATTGGGTTTAATATTATTTGATTTATCAATGGGTTTAAAATTATTTGCCTATTTAAGCTTAGAGTCAGTATAGAAATATACACGGAAATAACAAGTGCATTTTAAAAATTTAAAATGAATAGCCTAAAAATAAAACATTAGTTAGCAGAAAAAGTATCTTTGTGTTATAACCAGAAATGAATTTAATTCATAAAATTTTAATTCCCAAGTATTGTTAAGACTGTGGCTTTATGGTTGGAAAACTTAGTGAAATGAAGAGTGTTTTGGTTGTGATCTCATGATTGAAACTATATATGATTTTCAGTAAAATTCAGATCGAAATAGGGTTAATTATGTTCATAGGATATGCTTCAAAGGTCTTCATTTCATTGAATTATATGTAACCAATGGCCATTTATGAATGCATTCCTTCTATGACTAAGTCTAGGCATGTCTGAGATGGGAGTTGTTGCAAACTGAATCAGAATATCCTTTTAAGGACACTTAAGAATTCGCCTTTTAAGTGGTGATTATACAAAGGAACAACGTATAAAAGAAACCTTTACCTTGGAGAAAAGTTTAGAAATTATGAGTCCTAGGGTGATGAATATGATCCCATGATCGGTGGCATATTGGTGTTTAGTTCTCCAAGAAAACTGTGCATACACACATACATATAAATATACACAGAAATTTATTTTAAGTTTTACTGATGTAAAGGATGTATATAACAACCAGTTTATAAATAATAAAATATACAGTGCTGTTTGTTGTGAATCTCTTAGAGCCAGGGCCTCTTATCTAATGCTTTTGCTGGTTTTTGTTGAGCTCTTGTGCCTGTGGCCAGCCTGTGATTGTAGTTGATAGGTCAGTGTAGTTTTGACATGAATGTTGGTTGATATTTTTGTTTTTAGTAACGAATAAGAAGAAAGTAAAAATGAGAAGCAGGAACTTAACTGACTTGAGCAATTTTGATGAATCAGATAACTGTTTTCAAATACTAGAAAACATTTCCTCAGGTTTTTTTTTTGTGTGTGTGTGCTATTATACTTTTAAGTTTAATCTGCATTACTAATACTTTCCCCGTCACTTCCTTAAGTCTGGACAGTCAACAGAACAATAAACCAGGGTCTGGTTTGTAGCATTTGCTGACTTCTGTTGTGTAAATACTTACATGATGGCAAATTCTGTAATTTCACTGAACTCACTGTTGGGATGAGATGGGTAGTTGCCCGCCATCATGTAGTGTTTCCACCACACAGACGTGATAGGCTGAAACAGCCTCAAGAGCATAGAAAACAGTAAAATGTAGTAAAACAATTAGGAAGTTATGAGCTTTGAGTATCTATTACAGCACCTTTGTTTTAAATACAATTTATTGTAGGTTTATGTAATTTAATTTTTCTAATGGCTATATTTCACAACTGACTTGCGTAATTCCTGAAAATTTAATAAACAGCTCTTGCAAACTGGTAGGAGTCAGCTCTAGGATAGCACTGCCTGTAAGCCATATAACTACCGTGCAACCACCACGTAACCCATTAACCTTTGGTCAGGGGCTGAGAAGTTCATCAAGAGCTCTCTTCCTGGTGCCTCCCAAGCATGTCACTTCCCTCCTTCCTAGAAGTAGCCACTATTCTGCTTTTTTTTAGACCAAATAGGAAATTTATTAAGTGCGCGTGTAAAAAGACTTGTAGACACTCTCACAAGGAGGAAAGATGGAGGGTGAGAGGCCACTGTTCTGCTTTTAATGCCATAAATTAGTTAGGTCTGTTTTGAAGCTTTACGTACAATAAGTGTTCCTGTGTGTTTGACTTTTCACTTCTGACATGCTTCCGAGATTCCTCCAAGTTATGTGTATCTGTAGTTTGTTTATTTTCATTGTAATACCGTATTATGCCATAATTAAATCTGTTCTGTTAATGGATATCTGGATTGCTTTTCGTTTGGGACAATTATGAATGCTGCTGCTTTAGGTAGGCTTATACTTATCCTGTGGTGTACATGTGCATGCATTTCTAGGGGCATGTACCTAGAAGTAGAATTGTTAGGCCACAGGCTGTGCGTGTGCTTAGCTTAAGTAGATGACACCAAATGGTTTTCCAAAGCAGTTGCATCAGTTTGCACTCCTGCCTTCAGGCATGAGGGTTCTAGTTGGTCCACTTGATATTGTCAGTCTTTTTAATTTTAGCCTTTCTGTGGGTGTGATCATTACCTTAATGTGATTTTACCAGCATTTTTACCTGATAAATTATGAGATTGAAAACCCTGTCATATGGGTATTGGCCATTTGCATATCAATGACTTGCATATCAATGTTAAGAATTATCTTGATTTGTCCTTTGGATATTAACTCACTCCACAAATTCTTTCTCTGATCACAATCAATGTAGAGTGTTTTTTTCCCCAGACTTTAATGCATTAGATTACAGTAGTTTCTATAACTAAATAACTCTTTGAGCTTGTGATTTGAAATTACGAACTTATTTGTGGTAGTTGGTAATAATCTTTTTTTAGTCACTCTTGCTTTTCTTTACGAACAAGTGTCAAGAGGGGATGAGCTCTGAAGTCATAGGAAGATATGTGTCTACATATTTTAACTGTTTACTCAGCAGGATAGTAAAAATATTTTCATTAGACTGAACAGTTTTATTGTATTTCAACTTTGCCCAAAGAGTATTTTTTATCTTCTTGATTTTAGAATATTTAAATCCTGAGCAAACTATTTTCAATTTCCCATTTTCAAGGCTATCTTAATAAGAGTTCTGATCTCTATTTAAATGTGATTTAAATTTGGATTCTTGGTAGCCATGTTTAAATTTTTTCCTTATCCTCTCTCAGAACCCTTAACACATTCTAGCTAATCTTTGTATTACAGAAAGTATAGGAAAGAACATCAGAGAGAATTTAAAATAGAACATGTTCCCCTCCAGTTCCATTTTTGCTTCTTCCTTTTCCAAATGCAACATATGAACTCGCTGTTTTCAGTCCCTCTCCTCTTCCCAGGCAGGCTGTGCGCCCCCTTCTACCAGCACTGCTCTTGTGAGGGTCATGAGTGAGTTCTGCCTTGATAGATAAAATGGTCATTCTCTGGCCATAGCACTTGACAGATATGGTTACTGCCTTCCCTGGAAATGCTTTCTTTTCTTGTCTTCAGGGTGCCATACTCTCTTGGCCTCTCTTTCTACCTTCCCAGTCATTTTTGATGGTCTTGTCTCATCTGCTCAACCTCTGCTCTGTCTGCATTCATTTCCTTGGTGACCTCATCCGTCTCATGGCTTTGCTGACAGCTTCCAGATTTATTTATTTTTTTCCCACATTGCTCCTCCTAATCCAAGACTCAGAGCTCCCATGTTTGCTGTACCTCCCCGCTTGGATGTCTAATGGGCATTGCAGACTGAACTTGTCTGAAACAGACCTCTGCTTTTATTCTCTAAACCTGTTCCTCCCTCAGCCTCTCCATCTCAGTAAAGATGAGCTTCATCTTTTCAGTTGTGCAGGGCAAAAAACTAGGAACATTTCTTACTTTCTCTTATATTTTACATCTGTCCTCAAATCTTATTGGCTCTATTTTCAAAATATATCTGGAATCTGGCTACTTTTCTTTGCCTCCTCTCGTACCATCTGGTCCAGGCCACTCTCCTCTTGTCTCTTCCTACATGATTGCAAGAGCCTACTAACTCTTCTGCTTCTACTTCTCTTCCTTCACCTCCTGGTCTGTTTGCAATGCAGCAGCCAAAGTGTGCCTATTAAATGTGGGTCAGATTATGTCTCACCTCTGCTAAAAACCTTTCAGAAGTTCCCATTTTGAGTAAAAGCCAAAGTCATTATAATGGTGGTACAAGGTTCTACGGTCTGGCTGTTACCTCTTTGACCTTACCACCTCCTTCTTTTTCCTTCACATCTCATTCCTTTTTAGTTCTTTTGGTTTCCTTGTTGTTTCTGGAACTTGCCAACACAGTTCTACCGTGGTATTCACACTTGTTGTTCTCTCTCTTAACGTTTTACTATAAGCTTTTCTTATTTATGCATTGATTGTGTCCCCTCACTTGAATGTGTGCCTTGTGAGAGCAGGGGGCTTCTGTCTGTCTAGTTCATTGCTTCATCCATTCAGTGCTTTAATGAGAAAAAAAGAGTGTTACCCTTTAAGCTAAATATAAACTACCTGTTAATGTTGACCTTACTTAGTCAAATGATGTCAAGATTGAAGAATTCTGAGATCATTTCAGAGACATTGCAACCAGTATTACTATTAATTGCTAAATCGTACCTGTGGCTAGATTATCTTTATTGCCTGAAAACGAACCATTTCTTTTAGAAATTGCCAGTTAATCTAGCTAGCCAACTGAAACCACAGTTACTTATATTTGAGATCCCTATTCCAGTTTATCTGTGTATTTGTTATAAGGATAATTATTACCCATTTTGCTAATTTCCTTAAGTAACCAAATTAATTGCTTAATTTTAATTTTCCTAAATTTTTTTTTTCTCACTGCATTTTGATTGAAAAAGTTCCTCACATCTTTTTTGGAGCATTTAATTTATATTCTGTTCTCATTTCTATCATTGAGAAGCGTTGGATTCTAGGGCTAGTCATTTAACCAGTTAGTGCCCACATTTCCTCTACTGTGAAGTGAGAGGCTTGGCCTTGATTACTAAACAACCTTCTATTTCTCTGCTTCCTTTTAGCCCCCTCCAGACCCCCCCATCAGAGTCTGTTTTCCATTCAACAGCCCGAAGGGACATTTAAAAATGTAAATCAAATCCTGCCATTCTGGGACTTTTCACGTTTCCCAGTGCCCTTAGAATGCAATCCAGGCTCCTCCCCCTGGGCTCTGGAGGCCCGGTGAGCTCTGGAGGCCGCTTGGGCTGGCCTCTGCCTGTCACTCATCTCCCTGCCACCGCTCCCCCTGGCCACACGGACCTCTCAGCCTTTCTCAGCACGGGGTCGTTTCTAATTATCTGTGGTTTCGGTTTCATTGTCACTTGTCTTCCCCACTAGAGCAGATGCTTGATGAGGGTAGTGCCATGTCTTGCACTGTGGTAGATACACAGATTTTTTTGAGGATTTGAAATCCTATGATTCCTGTTGCTTTCGGGTATAAAGCGTACAACTTTCTCTTTCTCTTGGGCGTGCTTATTCAGTCCCCCCCACCCCCAGAGATTCATGTTAAAATGACTGTATGCTGATAGTTTTTAATACTAATGTCTTGTTAAATCTCAAATTACAGTGTTTTTTCAAGCCTTTTCAAGGCTTAAGTCCTTGATGTGTCAGTTTCTTGTTGCATCCTTTAGTTGATTTATTTCTAGAAGAGTTTTTAAATGCTCACACAGTGTGCCCAGTGTATTTGTTTGAGTGGGCTTACTAACTGCGAAATGTGCTTCTAAGCTTATTTTAGGTTTGTTGATGTTATGTTTGTGGTGTAGGTATGCCAGAAATTTACTCTTTTTTTTGTAGTAACAGGATTGACATCTATTATCTTAAATACAAGAATCTTACTGAAAATTTATACTTAATTCTACTGCTTTCTTACTTACTGCCAAACTGCCCAGATCTAGTAAGTGGTTTATTTGGGGGATCATCAAAGTACTGTTCGATTACTTTACCTACTGGCTTAAAAGAATGAGAGCATCTGCCCAAAGGGAGCCATTTATTTCCTTCTCAGCATTTAGGATTGAGCCTTTTGTTTATCTCTGAAGTGTGGGGAGAAGAGGTCCGTCCTATTGTGTCCTCTCTGTTGAGATTTAGGGCCTCGTTTTGGCCACTTCCTCCCTTCCCTTTGCAGTGTCCGTGACTGCGAGGTGGAAGCTGAGGTGGTTCCAGAGGCTGAAGCACCTCTGGGAACTGAGTGCGTTTCATTTAAAACTCTTCAAGGCAGAGTGAATCTTGGCAGCGTCCCATAGATATATAGTATATATTTCTTTGGAGGCCACCAATTTATTAAATAAAGAATTTTGGTATAAAGCATGTTGCTTTAATGGTCTTAATAAAATACTGCTTAAAAAGATTCTTTTACCATTGCCATTACAGTGACTTTATGATGTGGCCCAAGGACCTTACTAAGAAGAAAGCCTGAATCCTGAGGCGGAGCTTATACTAAAAGGGAAAAGGCTCTGTAGGATGCACTTACAGAGCCCCTCTTTTCTCAGCCTTTCTTTGAATGCCGTGGGGGATGTAGTGACTCTGCTATAGACAGGCCACTCTTAAGCTTGAAGCTGACCCAGCCAAGCTTCAATCAGTCTGATGTCCGGAAGGGGTGTGGGTGCAGGAGTCAGGAAGACTGAGTTAAAATCCCTACCCATGACATTCACAAAACGACGAACTTGATTAAATCATCTAACCCTTGAGTCTCAGTTTCCTTATCTTAAAAATAAGAAGGATAATATCTACCTGGTAAGGTGGTTGTATTAAATGAGGTAATATATGTGAGATTTTTGGTCATATAGTAGGTTCTTAGTAAACGAATTTTCTCTTTTTCTCTACGTAGATATTCTAAATATTCTCCGCAGACTGTGTATGTGTTTGTGTGGAATTCCTTTGCATCCACAACTTCAGAGTTAGGTTTTCCAAATCCACTGGTATATACCAAGGATCATTTTAGTATTACCTGCACTCCCCCCAGTTCATCCTGAATGTGAACGTGAAGAAGATTGTAATGAAGTTGATCTGTTCGTCTCTTTCTGATGAATTTAATAGGGGAGAGTGGCATTGGGTAATCAGCAGACACTATCTTACAAGAAGAAAATGTTATTTTTGAAGTGTTTACATTATAATATATGAGAGCATAATGATGTTAATTACAGTTATTCTGTTTTTGACCATATTTCCTTTTGTGTCTTTCCCCAGGGGAGGAAGAATATGCAAGATGGTGCAAGCGATGGTGAAATCCCAAGATTCGATGGTGCTGGGTATGATAAGGACCTGGTGGAAGCGCTTGAGAGAGACATTGTCTCCAGGAATCCCAGCATTCATTGGTTAGACTCTCTATGTGGAGAAAACAAGTTATAAAGGGGTCTTCTCTTTCTGTCTGTCACCTCCTGATTGTGACTTCATCCATGACATGATGTGTAGACTAGAAAGGCTGGCTCTTCTCTTAACGGTTAAGCCAGGAAATTGTAAATGTTAATTTGGTGTTGACATGGCTGAGAAAGATTGAATAACGTGTCCCTAATTAATAACTGCAGTATGATTTTGCTGATCATTGAGGACAATAAGAATTAAAATCATGTTCTTAATATAATAAGAATAATTTCATAAATTAAAAAAGTTGAAAAGAAGCAGTATTGATCATAAGGGAAAGGTGTCCTTGAATAAACATTGTGAAATTTTGCTGTTCTTGCAAAGGGATGACATAGCAGATCTGGAAGAAGCTAAGAAGTTGCTGAGGGAAGCAGTTGTTCTTCCCATGTGGATGCCTGACTTTTTCAAAGGGATTCGAAGGCCTTGGAAGGTGAGAATCGATGAAAATAATGTCAGTTTAGAATGCTGCCTGCATGGTAATGAAGGGCAGCCCTGCAGTAGTTTCTTCGTGCACCTGACACGGTGGGCCAAAGTCCGTGGAGATGCGCAGAAACCAGAAAACCTGGAATGGAATTTGGCTCTGCGTGAGTGTGGCCTCTGCGTGACTGGAGAGACGGGCTCGGCAGGGAAACCCTAGAGTTCAGTTAAAGCCACTTCCTTCAGGGGCACTCAGCTAGAGTTCAGTTTCAAAAGTTTTCTGGATGTCTGTTTCTGTAGATAAACATTTGACAAGCCAGTTAGACAGTAGTAGTACATATAGTCTTACACAATAAGTATTTGATCACATAAGTACTTTTCTAAAAGTTGGCATATTTCTCAGTAATTGCTAACTATTTGATTGTAGCATAATCTAGGCATGGTACAATTTTCAGACGTAATCAGAATGTTTGTTTCTTTTTAACTTGCCCTCTGTCTGAGTGTTTAAAGCCTCACAGGACTAGTTTCTTCTAAATCCAGTGTTTTCATTCTAGCATACTAGATGTTAGCTTCAAAAGCCCTTCTGGGGACCTAGAACTGCCCAAAACTTTTTTTGTCTTAGCCATAGGCAGAGTGTTACTAGTAGAGTGAAATAAAAGTTTGATCTTACTTTGCCCTTCGGAATTAGCTGGGAAAGTCTGTTTCTCTTTTCACACCCTCTCCTCTGTCATGTGTCTGAAAGTAGAGAGAAGAAAGTGTGTATTTACCTGAATAGCTTGGCTGGTACCCCCATGACATTCTGATTACCTGTCATAACTTGAAACTTTTACAGACTGTCTTTGTTCTACATTTACCTTATTTGGGGAACATATAACCATGAAATCCCCCTCTGCTATAACTGTTAAAGCAATATTTAAAAGAGAAAATGTGGTTTTAAAATTGGTATTTAGAGGAGTTTTCGAAAACCGCATGTTATTAAATATTTCTGATTTACCTTATGTTTTAATGAGACATGTTACAGTGACCAGTATAATTCAAAGGCATTAATTTGCTCTAGTGAAATTTGTATATCATGAAACAACACAAGATAGGTTAAGGAATAATCTAATTTGTGGTATTTATAAACCTAAAAATAAATGATACCTTTAGTCCTTTTTAGAAAATTTAATACTCAGTGTTTCTCAGTCTTAGTTTCTTTATCTTTTTTAAGTATCAATTTTATCACTGAGTCATGTATTTGAATCACCACAAAACAAACAAACAAAAAATAAGAACAACCCAAACAAAAGGCAGCGGAGGAGTGATGCCTGTCCGTGGCCTCTGAGGGTTGTGAGGCTATGTGGACTCTTTCTGAATTTGTTGGTCTGCTTTTGACGTTTCCAGCTTCTTTCATATGTCATACCTTTGATTTAATCTGTGATAGGGCAGCATTTGAGGTCTTCTTTTTTTTAACTTCAGATTACTTAATTATGCAGGAATATTAGGATTTGCTAGTAGTCTATTTATCTAGGATCGTTCAAGTTGATAAAATTGAATTGAAGTGATGATAATGTACATTTTATTATTTCAGATCATCATCTCTAGTTTAGTATTTTTTTGAATGGGCAGGCTCCGGGAATCGAACCCGGGTCTCTGGCATGGCAGATGAGAACTCTGCCACTGAGCCACTGTTGCACTGCTGGCTAGTTTAGTTTTGATAAAGTTTGTTTTCTTTCAACCTAACTGATATGGTCTAGGAGGCAGTGTATTGTGGAAATCATTCCCAATTTTAAACATGAAAAATTGAAAGTAAAAATCAGAAAGAAGGGGCTTTGGTAGTACCTTACCTAAATTTTGATATGAAATACATCTTCACTTTACTGGGAATAGCTTGCCCTGGTAGAGAGTTTACTTGTTAAAAGTTATGTTTATGTCCCTCAGAGAAGGTGAGGGGCCCAGGTAGGTGTCATATAAGCCAGCTCAGCTTCTGAGCAGGCACGTGGGGGCAGGTGGACAAAAGCTTCTGACCAGCCGCAGGTGATTATAATTTGTGGCCAGCAGTTCTTGAACCTCCAGTATATTTTGAGTGTACAGAAATGTTCTTTCAAGAAAGAGGTCTTTACATACGGTTTGTTTTAAAAAACTGCTTCTCATGTCATTGTTACAAAAATATGATCTGATTATTGTAGTGTTTATTGGCAAACTGGATTAAGAAAAGTATAGGAATTTATTTGTAAATAATGTTGTTCCTTGGCTAATAAATTATTTTCCTGCACCAGTAAAATGAAATTCTGGAATATAGAACTTCTGTTCTTTTTTTAAAGACTATGTTTGATTTTTTCATAGGTTTCTGAGAATAGAGATTGTTTACTGAAATAGGACAATAAACAGATTTTAAAGAGGACATGAAAATAAGAATGCACAAAAATTTCTATCAAGTCTATATAATTTGTCTTAAAATCTAAATTTACTGAATTTTAGAACTGGAATGAGTCTTTGAAATCAAATCCCCACATTTGACAGAAAAGTAGACTGAGAACTAACGTTGTTGTCAGAGCTATAGTCCTTTTTGAAAGTTTAAAACTTGCTGTATCACAGCTTATATGTATGCGTTCCTTTCCCTCCTCAGTAAACTTTCTCCTTCACAGCATAATGCCATTCCTTTGTTTATTCATCAGTACCTATTATATAAGGCACACTAGAAAATACTTGGAAAATGCATAGGTTTTTAAAAGCACTGTCCCTGGACTGTACCATGTTCTAGATGAAGAGTTAAGGCAGAGGGGGGCCCCTTCCAGGATTTGGCAGTCAGGGAGCCTTGTAGGGGTCCAGACCACCTGTGCCCTCACTGCTGATGAGGAGCAGAACTGGGTTAGAGAAGGCTCCAGGCCTGGGGGTGTGGGATTCAGCTGGGATCTGCAGGGCCCAGTCAGTGTGCAGGAGAAGACATGCCATTCCAGATCTGTGAGCTGTGTCTGTGTCAAGATGCTAAAATGGGAAAGTAACTCCTTTTGGAGGTAGCTACCTTATTGATGTTGTACCAACTTTAGAGGGCATTGAAAAGAGGAAATTACAGAGATAGAGGTGAACTTTGCTTTTACTGTGCCGATGGCATCAGTTAGCTGTTTTCAGTGTTCAAAATCTCAAGCCCATGCACGGTTATATATGTAAAATAAAGTTGTTTGTTTGTTTGCTCTTTAGTAAAACTAGTGTTTCAGGTTGTTCTGTGTATCAAATTTCTATGGCTAGAAAAGATTTGAGCAGTTTCTGAATTTGGAGTTTATGATGGGATTTCATGTACACATAGTTTTCAGAGGTTAACCCCCCAGAAGCTTATTAAAGCAATAGGTGGGTCAGGGCGGGCCATGGTGGCTTAGCAGGCAGAGTTCTTGCCTGCCATGCCAGAGACCTGAGTTAAATTCCAGTGCCTGCCCATGCAAAACAGCAACAAAAAAAAAACAAGATACTCGGTGGGTCAGAATTCCTCTTGAGAAACCAGCACCTGTTCACAAGAGTTGTAGCATTAACCGTGTATCTGATCTCCCATTAAAAGTGCTAAAAGAAAATAATGATTATTTAATAATCCTCTAGTTTTCAATTCTAGAGGGTTGGATTTTCTTAAATGACTTTTATTCCTCACTGGTTTGTTTTTATAGAATACTTCTGTTTGTTTTCAAAGGTGAGAAGTTTTTAGTCTGTATTGTGTTTAGTGGCTGTCTTATGTGAACTGTTAACTGTCTACACGTTAAATTGTTAAAATTCTGCCTCATTTGATGATGCTTGAATCACCACTGGACTTTGCTGTTATCTTTTCTACTCATAAATGGGTCTTTGTCTTTGACTGAATGCTATATATTACACGTGCATTGTGGAAACTAGGCTTGACCCTTATGGAGGAGAAGGAAATGTGTAATTCTAGTTCAGGTGGGAGAAAATGTCTTCCTATTTTCATGTTTACAAAGAGCAATCCCTCGTAAGGTTGCTTAACACTAAAAAATGCTTTCTGATAGCCAGTTTAGGGTAGGCGCTTTCCAGTGTGTCAGAGGATTCCCTGCTGCCTTGATCTTCTGCTCGCCGGCCTCTGATGGCCTCTGATTTGAGACATTTTTGTGAAATCACTCTTCGTTGTTTCTGCCTGTAGAATGACAGTTGCCATATGCACCATGATTTACTGTACATTAGAGTTTATCTTTGGCTGGGAAAATTCTAGTGTGCATTAAGAGTACTTTAAGTACTCTTCAGTGTGTTTTAATCTGTAAGTCATTGAATATCTTTTGAAATTTCAGGGTGTACTGATGGTGGGACCCCCAGGCACTGGTAAGACCATGTTGGCGAAAGCCGTTGCCACGGAATGTGGCACAACGTTCTTCAACGTTTCCTCTTCCACACTGACGTCGAAGTACAGAGGAGAGTCGGAGAAGTTAGTCCGCCTGCTGTTTGAAATGGTGAGCTATGGCAGATTCAGCTTCCAAGGCCTTGGTTTTGTAAGCATGTGAAATACTCCCCATAAAATAGGTCCATTTACCTGGGGATCTTCTTGTAAAAAGGGAAAGAGAAGTTGTAATAGTTCTTAGCACACTAAAGAGACATGGGGTGGTGAGTCTGTGGGATAGGTGGCGTGTCTTTAATGAGTAGTCCTCTGGAGGTCAAGAAAGCCCCTGGCATCCTGTCCAGCCAAGGGTGAAAGAAGAGTAGATTTGGCTCCGTGCATGGGCTGGTTGATATGTCTGGATCTCTGATGAACTGGTTGAGGAGAAGTATATTTTAATATAGATTTAAAAGCCAGTTAGAAACTGAAATCTCATTATACTTTGTTCCCTTTTTGGCAAGGATTTGCAGTAATTACTTAAGAATGCATGCTTGAGGATAGAGGTTGATGAATTTATCATTTAAAAAATATTTTCAGTATGAAAATTTTTAAATACACAAAAGTAGAGAAAATAGTGCAGTAAATCCCCATTTATCTGTCATCCAGATTCCCCAACCACGCAATTTATCTTTTATTATCAGAAACTTCATTTTTCTGATGTGAATGATTACTATAACCTCTGTCAATAATCAGTTGGTGTGGTTAAAGCAGTGAGAAATTCCTGCTCTCTTTGGCCATTATTTTAAAAGGAGGAAACGGCATTTGAAATATATTCAAATTGTTTTATGAGATCATTGAATTATTTCTTTAAACTATTTTCACAAAGGCCAGATTCTATGCCCCCACCACAATCTTCATTGACGAGATAGATTCTATCTGTGGTCGAAGAGGAACCTCTGATGAGCACGAGGCGAGCCGCAGAGTCAAGTCCGAGCTGCTTATTCAGATGGACGGTAACAGATGTTTCATGACTGTCTTGAAACTGTCCTGTTTCCCTTTTGAATTGTGTGTAGGCTCGTTACTTTGGAATTGCCAAATGAAGGCAGCCTGAATTCATGTGAAATTATTTGTTCATCTACCCATTTCTTCATCTGCTCATGGACCCAATAAGCATTTCTTGCATACGTGTTATGAATCGTGTACCATTTCAGGTTCTGAGTTTACAAAGAAAAGAACTGGCCCTGCCCTCAAGGAGTTTACTATTTAGAGCAGAGGCTGTAGAGGGCCCCAGGGGTCCATGAGAAGATCTTCCAGGAAAACTATTTTCTGAATAATAGCAAGACATTATTTCCTTTTTCATGCTCATTCTTTCTCAAATTGTCTAGAAGCAACTAGACATGTGTGTCATAATAGATGTAATGCAGAAGCAGATGTGAAATTCCAGCTGTTTTCTATTCTATTGAGGTAGACATTAAAGAGATTTTTCAAAAATGTAGAACAATGCCAGTCTTTGTACTAATTTTTTTTTTGTATTTTGCAAAACAGATTTTTTTATTGGTAATATTTTTATTGAGAAAGCTTCACACACATATGGTCCATCCATAGTATAAATTCAGTGCCTCACAATATCATAACATAGTTGTGTATTCATCACCATGATCATTTTTTGAACGTTGGAATCACTCCAGAAGAAGAAATAAAAAGAAAAAAGAATGAAATTCTTAACATCTCAACCCCCTTACCACTCCCTCTCATTGACTACTAATATGTCAGTCTACCCAATTTTTTACCCTTTATCCTCTCCTGTTACTTATTTGTCCATACCCTGGATAAAAGGCACATCAGACCCAAGGTTTTCACAATCACATGGTTGCATTGTAAAAGCTGTGTAGTTATACAGCCATCTTCAAGAATCACAGCTACTGGAACACAGCTCTACAGTTTCAGGTACTTTCCTCCAGCCACTTCAATACACCATAAGCTAAAAAGGGATATCTATAATCCCTAAGAATAACCGCCAGATAACCTCTCAACTCTGTTTGAAATCTCTCAGCCACTGAAACTTTATTTTTTCTCATTTCTCTTTTCTCCCTTTTGGTCAAGAAGGCTTTCTCAGTTCCATGAGGTCAAGGTCCCAGCTCATCCTGGGAGTCCTATCCTGTGTTGCTGGGAAGATTTATACCCCAAGGAGTCATGTCCCACCTAGGGGGGAGGGCAGTGAGTTCACCTCCTGAGCTGGCTTAGAGAGAGAGAGGCCACATCTGAGCAACGAAAGAGGTTCTCTGGGGGTGACTTAGGTATAATCATAAGTAGGCTTAGCTTTTCTTTTGCAGGAATAAGTTTCATAGGGGTGAACCTCAAGATCAAGGGCTCAGCCTATGGAATTGGCTGTCTAGACTACTTGTGAGAATATCAGGAATTCCCCCGATGGGGAAATTTACTATTTCCTCCTTTCTCCCCATTCCCCCAAGGGGACTTTGCAAATACTTTTTTATTCTCTGCCCAGATTACTCTGGGATATATCGGGTCATTACACTAACCTGAATAAGATCTCATTCCCTGTTCAAGGTTCCATGTAATTATGGTGTTCAAATAAATTGACCATTCAAGTTAAATTAGATAATGTGCTACCCAAAATATAAATTTTGCACCAAATAAGCATCTCTCCCTTTGGTCTCACACAGAAGTTGAAGTTTAAAATATGGACCATAACATTCTTTACCCTGCATTCTGATTTACCTTAGTCCTATCTAGTTCAGTTTCATTCTTATTTCTAGTCAAAGTCTGACCACTTTTTCAGCCTACTTATCACTTGTATTATGGGGTAATGCTGATTTTGATAGCTTCAGGGCTCTAACTCAGTCTTTGGTGTCACAAAAATCCCCATAGTTTCTGAGAATGACCAGGTTGTACTCAAATAGCTCAGTATTTCAGCATTTAGAAATAACAGTTACAACTTCTGAATATATGTGACTACTGTAAGAGCTTACAATCTAGGACCCTTTACAGTAGGCCCCAACCTGATAACCCATGCTCTTGACTTCAGTTCTCCAAATTTTTATATTATAGTTAATCCACATGAATGAAGCATGATAATATTGTCTTTTTGTTTCTGCCATTTTATTCAACATCTGTCCTTAAGGTTCATTCACCTAGTTGTATGCCTCACAAGGAAAACAGTTCTTTTTAATAAAAATGTTACTTATGTTAACAAGTGACAGGTTTATTAGTTTATTTAAAAGTGAGCTACTATTTTAAAAAGTCTCAGTTTCAATTTCTAGTCTTAAATATTGATATACAGCATGCAAACAGAAGCTCTTTGGAGCGCTCAGTTATGTTTAAAAGTGTACAGGCATCCTAAGATCATGAAGTTTGAGAAGCACTGATACAGATGGGAAGGCAGCAACTACACAATCACATTGAATTCTGGTAAATTCTATGGTAGAAGTAAACTCTGGACGCAGTGAGCACATAGGAGGAGTGGGACCATGGAAAAGGATAGCTGATTTGGCTTTGAAGGATTAGAAGGAGTTCCTAGGAAAGAAGACAAGGCATTGGGGCCCATTGACGGAAGAGCGTAGTGGGTTCAGAGCTGCTCTGTGGAGAATTATTGCTCTGGTGGTCATGCAGTCAACAGTTGGGAAGCTGTTTAAGAAAGAAAACCATGAGAAAAGGTGTAATGTGTTAGAAAAATCCCAAGTGTGTTGTTTCAGAAGAGCTGTGGGCATCCACCAAGCATGGATACCTACCAGGCACTTCTGGTGTGTGCTGCATGTAGTGCTAGGCACAGTAAAGTATGTAAAAGAATGTACTAAAAGTCCCTACCCTCGATGAGTTTAACCTTTTAACTTTTTCTAAAGTATGATAAAGGGACTGTTGTATTTTGGGGAAAGGACATAGAGAAAAACACATTCGGTGATTAAGAATATTTTTTTCAAATCACTGGCTGTGAATTTTGTCAGCTAAATTTTATTGAGTGGTATTTGCCACTATTGTTGATAATGAGTTGGGCACCTTAATTGTTTGTGGTAATGATTGAAAGTAGGAGGTTCGGAATAATTTATTAAGAAAATACCAGTTGAGCTGGGTTGCTTTAAATCCATTAGTTTGCTGTGCCAGGCCAGAGGCTCTATCAGTCAAGTTTGTGAGTTTTTGATATAATATTTTTCACTATATATTTTCTGAAATTTCTGTAATATGACCTGAAGGTTTTTTTCACTCTGAAATTTTAATTCTGAAAAAGTAAACCTTATGCACATATATTTGATTTGGCTATAAAAGGAAATGGTGTTTTTACCAGTGACAGTTATAAGGTTCCTTCTTAAATTTCTTTTGTTGGTTATATTTTACAAGTCCTTTAGAAATTTGAAGGACAAAATTATTATGTGACTTGTCTTTCAGAAGTCTGATTGCGTGCTTTTATATTAAGTAAATGTGGACCCTCTTCTGTTTCCTCTTCTCGAGAAAATAAAATAGATTGAAAACAAATAACTATTTTTGGAGGGAATTTTTAAAAGATAAGAAAGGAATAAAAGTGTCATCCCCTACTCCCTTTTCTTTCCAAGGAAATACCCCATTTGTTTTCGTACAGGAAAAGCTTATTTCATATAGGATTAGGATCCTGAAATAGATTTTATGTGAGATATTCTAGTTCTCTGCTGCTGTGTCTGGTTCTGCCACCACACATGGAGCTCTTTGAGGTCAGAGAACTCTATTA
Organism: Myrmecophaga tridactyla; assembly: GCA_004026745.1. Classification (NCBI taxonomy): domain Eukaryota; kingdom Metazoa; phylum Chordata; class Mammalia; order Pilosa; family Myrmecophagidae; genus Myrmecophaga; species Myrmecophaga tridactyla. The sequence goes on from PVIY010021026.1 coordinate 19,402, forward strand.
TTTTCATCACGGCATCCTACCACCAAGCCCTGTGGCTGACACTTAGCAATGTTAATTGAATTAAAGAACAAAGGACTTGAAGAAAAAAGAAAAGTGTCTTTTCTCCCCACTTTCTGTGTACAGGAGTTGGAGGAGCTCTAGAAAATGATGATCCTTCCAAAATGGTTATGGTATTGGCTGCCACTAATTTCCCATGGGACATTGATGAAGCTCTGCGAAGGAGATTAGAAAAAAGGATCTATATACCTCTCCCAACAGGTATGATTCCTTCCTGTTGCTATTTTGAGCTTTCTGTTGCTACCTGTTATCTTTTTTTTTGATTTCCCTCAATCTTTAGTGTACTGTTTTTCTGCTTAAAGTAATTCATAGTGTCACAAGACAAGTTTATAATACGTGGAAACACTGAAGCCCCAAGACTTTGTTCCTTTCATTTCAGAGCAGTATTCTTGTTAATCCACTTTTACTTTAAAACTTGAAGTGTCTTCATTGAACCTCATTTAAGTGGTTTAAAAGAGAAGTACTCTGGGAATTTTTTCAACATATGCTGCTTTGGAAAATTTAATTTCATCCTGTGGATATATGTTGAAATTTTCATCAAGTTTCTGTACATCCCCTACCAGTTAGTCCAAACCATCAGTCAATATTCCCTTTCCTAATTTTTATCCCAGAGTTTAGTTTTGCCTGGTTGTACTCTTCTATGTCTGGCTACTTTTATCCAACATAATGTTTTTTAGATTCATTCTGCTACATACATGTGTGAGTTTATTCTTGCTATGATTATTATAGCACGATTTATTAATCTATTCTCCTGTTGATAAAGATTTGCATTGTTTCTAGTTTTTGGCTATTATTAAGAAAGCTGTAAACATTTTTTGTACCAGTCTTTTTTTTTTTAATTTTTATTAAAAAAATTTTTTTTTTATTTAAGAAGACAATGTATCTAGAGCCACCAACAATGGATACCTTAGTTAGCTTAATCATAGGCATATTTAAATAAAGTGTCACTATAATCATGGTAAAGCCTGTGTTTGCACAGTAAATTTCATAAACCAATTTGAAATTAAGGCAACAAGGAAAAAATCTACATATTTGGATAGCAAAGCTCTTAAATTCTAAATATTAAAAATTAACTTAGGGGTACTGTGATGGTGGGTCAGTGGCAGAATTCTCTCCTGACATGCTGGAGACCCAGGTTCGAGTCTCAGTGTCAGCTCTTGCAAAAAAAAGAAAAAAAGAAAACTAACTTAGCTACTGTTAAAACTGTGAATGTTCTCAAAATATCAAGTGGAAAATTCTTACAAATATCTGCATTGCTATAGTAATGACCTATGTTACTAGATATTTTCCTTATTTCAGGAAAATATGAAGAGACAAATATTTTTACACTTAACATACGGAAATCTTAACCACCTAAAATGGATATCCTAGCTTATCCAAAGGCATATTTTAAAAAAAATCTATATATGTCACATTTTGTTTATCCATTCATCTGTTGACGGGCACCTGGATTGTTTCCATCTCTTGGCAATTGTAAATAGTGCCTCTGTGAACATCACTGTGTAAATGTCTGTTTGTGTCATTGCCCTCAGCTCTCCTGGGTATATACCAAGTATTGGTATTGCTGGGTCACGGAGCAACTCAATATTTAGTTTTTTGAGAAATTGCCAACCTGATTTCTATAGCAGCTGAATGAACCATTTTACATTCCCACCAACAGTGAATAAGTTCCATTTTCTCTGCATCCTGTCCAACATTTATAGTTTCCTGTTTGTTTAATAGCAGCCATTCTTATAGGTATGAGGTGATATCTCATTGTTGACTTAATTTGCCTTTCTCTTATAGCCAGTGAAGATGAGCAGCTCTTCATATGCTTTTTAGCCATCTTTATTTGCTCTTCAGAAAAGTTTCCTCTGCCCATTTTATAATTGAGCTGTTTGTTCTTTTGTTGGTGAGCTGTATAATTTCTTTATGTACACAGGATATCAAGCCTTTATCTGCTATGTGGTTTCCAAATATTTTCTCCCATTGAGTTGGCTGCCTCTTCACCTTTTTAACAAAGCCCTTTAAGGTACAAACGCTCTTGATCTTAAGGAGTTCACATTTGTCTATTTTTTCTTTCACAGCTTTTTTGTAATTTTCTGAGTATTTTGCTATCCCTGGTTAGGCTCATTCCTAGATACCTAGTTCTTCTGGTTGCTATTCTGAATGGAATTTTTTCCTTAGTTTTCACTTCAGAGAGGTCATTACCTGTGAATAGACACATTACTGATTTTTGTACATTAATCTTGTATCTGCCACTTTGCTGAATTTGTTTATTAGCTCAAGTAGTTTTACTGTAGATTTCTCAGGATTTTCTAAGTCAATGATCATGTCATCTACAAATAATGAAAGTTTTACTTCTTCCCTTTCTATTTGGATGCCTTTTATTTCTTTCCCCTGTCTAATTGCTTCAGCTAGTACTTCTAATACAATGTTGAATAATGGTGGTGACAGTGGGCATCCTTCCTTGTCTTGTCCCCAATCTCAAGGGGAATGCTTTCAATTTGTCGTCATTAAGTGTGATGCTTCATATGGGTGTTTCATATATGCCCTTTATAATATCGAGAAAATTTTCCTCAATGCCTGACTTTTGAAGTGTTTTTATCAGGAGAAGATACTGGATTTTGTTGAATGCCTTTTCAGCATCAATCAATATGATCATGTGTTTTCCCTTTCAATTTGTTAATGTGCTGTGTTACATTGATTGCTTTAATTATGTTGAACCACCTTTGCATTCCTGGTTTGAATCCCACTTGATCATGATGTATAATTCTTTTAATGTGGCATTGGATATGATTTGCTCATATTTTGTTAAGATTTTCACATCTATGTTCATTGGGGAGATTGATCTGTAGTTTTCTTGTATTGTCTTTATCAGATTTTGATATTAGAATGATGTTAGCTACATAAAATGAGTTATGTAGTGTTCCTTTTCCTTCAATTTTTTGGAAGAATTTGAGCAGGATCAGTGTCAGTTCTTTTATTTTTTTTAATTTTTGAAACATATCTACATATAAACACAAACATTCTTACCATATGATCATTCCATTCTTGTTATATAATCAGTAACTCACAATATTATCACATGGTTGTATATTCATCATCATGATCATTTCTTAGAACATTTGCATCAATTCACAAAAAGAAATAAAAAGAAAACAGAAAAAAATTCATACATACCATACCCCTTACCCCTCCCTTTCATTGATCACTAGCATTTCAATCTAATAAATTTATTTTAACATTTGTTCCCCTCATTATTTATTTATTTTTAATTAATTTATTTTTAATCCATATGTTTTACTCATCTGTCGATAAAGTAGATAAAAGAAGCATCAGACACAAGGGTTTCACAATCACACAGTCACATTGCGAAAGCTATATCATTATACAATTATCTTCAAGAAACATGGCTCCTGGAACACAGCTCTACATTCAGGCACTTCCCTCCAACCTCTCCATTACACCTTAACTAAACAGGTGATATCTATTTAATGCCTAATAATAACCTCCAGGATAACTTCTTGACTCTGTTTGGAATCTCTCAGCCATTGACACTTTATTTTGTCTCATTTCACTCTTCCCCTTTTTGGTTTAGAAGTTTTTCTCAATCCCTTGATGCTTGAGTCCCAGTTCATTCTAGGGTTTCTGTCCCATGTTGCCAGGAAGGTTTACACCCCTGGGAGTCATGTCCCATGTACAGAAGGGGAGGGCAGTGAGTTTGTTGTCGTGTTGGCTGAGAGAGAGAGAGACCACATCTGAGCAACAGAAGAGATTCTCTTGGGGGTGATTCTTAGGCCTAATTTTAAGTAGACTTACTCTTTTCTTTGCAGGGTTGAATTTCATATGAACAGACCCCAAGAATGGGGGCTCAGCCTCTTGCTTTGGTTGTCCCCACTGCTTGTGAGAATATCAAGAATTCTTCACTTGGGAAAGTTGAATTTTCCCCTTTTCTCACCGTTCCCCCAAGGGGACTTTGCGAATACTTTTTTATTCACTGTTCAGATGACTCTGGACAAACATCACTCTGGACAAACCTACAAAATCTCATGCCCTACTCAAAGTTCCATGTACTATGGTGTTCAGTTAAGCTGTTCACTTAAGTTATATTAGGAAATGCAGTAGTTAAAATATAAGTTTTGTACCAAATAAACATTTTTTGCTTTAGTCTCACACTTAAGTTAAAGTTTAAAAATATGAATTACCATCTGTTTTCAGCACCGTGCATTATTGACATTCCTCATGCAAAAACATTTTTAAATGTGTACATTTAGTCACTATCATTATACACTGTAGGCATTCCTAGATTATACCACCTGAGTCTTTGTCATGTATCTTTTCTTCTGATTTCATTTGTGCCCCCAGGCCTCCTCCCTCTATCATTCTCACGTTCAGCTTCATTCAGTGTTCTAACATTATTGTATTACAGTTAGATAGTATTGTGCTATCCATTTTGGAATTTTTACAGTCAGTCCTGTTGCAGAATCAGTATCCCTTCAACTTCATTACCCAATATCTACCCTATTTCTATCTCCTGATGGTCTCTGTTTTTTTTAAACCGAAATTCTCCAAGTTCATTCACTAATATCAGTTCATATCAGTGAGATCATACAGTATTTGTCCTTTTGAATCTGGCTGACTCACTCAGCAGAATGTCCTGAAGTTCATTCCATGTTGTTACATACTTCATAACTTTATTCTGTCTTACAGCTGGATAATATTCCATCGTATGTATATATACACAGCTTGTTTAGCCACTCATCTGTTGATGGACATTTGGGCTGTTTCCATATCTTGGCAATTGTAAATAATGCTGCTATAAGCATAGGTATACAAATGTCCATTTGTGTCCTTGCCCTCATGTCCTTTGAATAGATACCTAGCAATGGTATTGCTGGGTCATATGGCAATTCTATACTTAGCTTCCTGAGGAACCGCCAAACAGCCTTCCAGAGCAGTTGTACCATTTGACATTCCCACCAATGGTGGATAAGTGTGCCTCTTTCTCCACATCCTCTCCAGCACTTGTCGTTTTCTGTTTTATTGATAATGGCCATTCTGGTGTGTGTGAGATGATATCTCATTGTGGTTTTGATTTGTATTTCCCTAATAACCAGGGAAGTTGAACATCTTTCCATGGGCCTTTTGGCCATTTGTATTTCCTCTTCTGAGAAGTGTCTGTTCATGTCTTTTGTCCATTTTGTAATTGGGTTGCCTGTCTTTTTGTTGTTGAGTTGAACAATCTCTTTATATTTTCTGGATACTAGACTTTTATCTGATATATTGTTTCCAAATATTGTCTCCCATTGTGTAGGCTGTCTTTTTTACTTTCTTGGCGAAGTTCTTTGATGCACAAAAGTGTTTAATTTTGAGGCGTTCCCATTTCTCTCTTTCTTTCTTCGATGCTTGTGCTTTGGGTGTAAGGTCTAGGAAACTGCCGCCTATTATAAGATTTATAATATATTTTCTTCTAACAGTTTTATGGTCTTAGATCTAATGTTTAGGTCTTTAATCCATTTTGAGTTAATGTTTGCATAGGGTGTGAGATATGGATCCTCATATTCATACCTGGGATAAGTCCTATTTGGTCATGGTGTATAATTCTTTTAATGTGCTGCTGGATTCGATTTGCAAAAATTTTGTTGAGGAATTTTGCATCTATATTCATGAGAGAGATTGGTCTGTAGTTTTCTTTTCTTGTAATATCTTTGTCTGGCTTTGATATGAGGGTGATGTTGGCTTTCTAGAATGAGTTAGGTAGCTTTCCCTCCTCTTCAATTTTTTTGGAGAGTTTAAGCAGGATTGGTATTAATTCTTTCTGGAATGTTTGGTAGAATTCAAATGTGAAGCCATCTTGTCCTGGACTTTACTTTTTGGGGAGCTTCTTAATGACTGGTTCAATTTCTTTACTTGTGATTGGTTTGTGGAGGTTGTCTATTTCTTCTTGAGTCAGTGTTGGTTGTTCATGCCTTTCTAGGAAGTTGTCCATCTCATCTACATTGTCGAGTTTATTAGCATAAAGTTGTTCATAGTATCCTCTCATTACTTCCTTTATTTCTGCAGGTTCAGTGGTTATGTCTCCTCTTCCATTTCTGATTTTATTTGTTTGCATCCACTCTCTTCTTCTTTTTGTCAACCTCGCTAAGGGTCCATCAATCTTACTGATTTTCTCATAGAACCAATTTCTGGTGTTGTTGATTTTCTTGGTTGTTTTCATGTTCTCAGTTTCATTTATTACTGCTCTAATCTTCATTATTTCTTTCCTTTTTCTTGCTTTGGGGTTAGTTTGTTCTTTCTCTAGTTCTTCCTAGTGGATTGTTAATTCCTCGATTTTTGCTCTTTCTTTTTTTTTGATATAGGTATCTAGGGCAATAAATTTCCCTCTTAGCATTGCCTTTGCTGAATCCCATACATTTTGATATGTTGTGTTTTCATTTTCATTTGCCTCAAGATATTTACTGATTTCTTTGTAATTTCTTCCTTGACCCACTGGTTGTTTAAGAGTGTGTTGTTGAACCTCCATATATTTGTGAATTTCCTGGCACTCTGCCTATTATTGATTTCCAACTTCATTCCTTCATGATCTGAGAAAGTGTTGTATATGATTTCAGTCTTTTAAAATTTATCGAGACTTGCTTTATGACCTAACATATGATCTATCCTTGAGAATGATCCATGAGCACTTAAGAAAAGGTGTATCCTGTTGTTGTGGGGTGTAATGTTCTATAAATGTCTGTTCAGTCTAGCTCATTTATTGTATTATTCAAATTCTCTGTTTCTTTATTGATCCTTAGTCTAGATGTTCTGTCCATTGATGAGAGTTAGGAATTAAAGTCTCCAACTATTATAGTAGATGTGTCTGTTTCTCTTTTCAGTGTTTGTCTCATGTATTTTGGAGCATTCTGGCTTGGTGCACAAATATTTATGATTGTTATGTCTTCTTGTTGAATTGTTCCTTTTATGAATACATAGTTTCCTTCTTTGTCTCTTTTAACTGTTTTACATTTGAAGTCTCATTTGTTGGATATTAGTATAGCTGTTCCTGCTCTTTCCTGATTGTTATTTGCATGAAATGTCTTTTCCCAACCTTTCACTTTCAACCTATGTTTATCCTTGGGTCTAAGATGCGTTTCCTGTAAACAGCATATAGATGGGTTCTGTTTTTTAATCCATTCTGCCAGTGTATGTCTTTTGATTGGGGAGTTTAATCCATTAACATTTAGTATTATTACTGTATGGGCAGTAATTTCTTCTACCATTTTGCCTTTTGGGTTTTATATGGCATATCTAATTTTTCTTCTTTTTACCTTTACTGATCATCTTAATTTCTACACTCTTCTCCACACCTCTCTTTCCTGTCTTTTGCTATCTGTCTCTAGTGCTCCCTTTAGTATTTCTTCTGGACCTGGTGTCTTGGTCACAAATTCTCTCAGTGATTTTTTGCCTGAAAATATTTTAATTTCTCCCTCATTTTTGAAGGACAATTTTGCTGGATATAGGATTCTTGGTTGGCAGTTTTTCTCTTTTAATAACTTTAATATATCATCCCACGATCTTCTTGTCTCCATGGTTTCTGCTGAGAAATGTACAGATAGTCTTATTGGACTTCCCTTGTATGTGATGGATTGCTTATCTCTTGCTGCTTTCAAGATTCTCTCTTTCTTTTTGACATCTGACATTCTGATTAGTAAGTGTCTTAGAGTACATCTGTTTGGATCTATTCTGTTTGGAGTACGCTGTACTTCTTGGATCTGTAACTTTAAGTCTTTCATAAGAGTTGGGAAATTTTCAGTGATTATTTCCTCCATTAGTTTTTCTCCTCCTTTCCCTCCTCTTCCCTTCTCTTCTCCTTCTGGGACACCCACAACATGTATATGCATGCGCTTCATGTTGTCATTCAGTTCCCCGAGTCCCTGTTTATATTTTTCCATTCTTTTCCCTACATTTTCTTTTGCTTGTCAAATTTCAGATGTCCCATCCTCCAGTTCACTAATCCTATCTTCTGCCTCTTGGTACCTAACGTTGTAGGTTTCCATTGTTTTTTTCATCTCTTTTGCTGTGTCTTTCATTCCCAGAAGTTCAGTGATTTGTTTTTTCAAACTGTCGATTTCTTTTTATTCTTTCCTTGCCTTTTTTATATCCTCTCTTTTTGATTTTTAATGAGGTTTTCCATGTCTGTTTGGATGTTCTGAATTAATTGTTTCAACTCCTGTATCTCATTTGAATTGTTAGTTTGTTCCTTTGACTGGGCCGTATCTTCAATTTTCCTAGTATGACTCATTTTTTTTTACTGGCGTCTAGGCATTTAATTACCTTAATTGATTTATTCTCGAGATTGTTGTTCAGTTTTTTTTACCAAAGATTTTCTTGTTTGATGACTTTGTTGTCTGTCTGTTCTTTGACATTCTATTCAGCTTATTCTAGTCTTCTAGGTTTTGTTTAACAGATCAGAATTTTTCAGTTCTTGTTTTTTTGTTTCTTGCCCTGCCTGTATGGTGCCTTTTTCCTTCCCTGTACGAGGGTCTGCTTAGGTATTATACACCCCAGCCAGATTTTTCCAGACCAAACTGGCCTCTTGTCAGGAGGAAAGAGTCACCTATGTCAGTTTTCCCTGAGGGTGAGACCCAGCAGATGGAAAGACTTTCCTATGAAGGCTCTGGATGTGTTTTTTCTGTCCTGCCCAGCATGTGGCTCTTGTCTGTTTGCAGGTCCCACCAACATACGGTGATGTGGTACCTTTAACTTCAGCAGACTCTCCCTGCTGGGGTGTGGTTGAGACAGAGGAGAGGTTGTAGGCTGGCTTTAATAGTTTCACTTTTCCAGACCCTGGGGTCTGAATTCCTTGAGGGAGGAAATCCATCTGAGCGGGCCTCACCCCTCTCCTGGGGAAGGCACAGGCTCCAGACAAACCCTCAAACAAGCTTAATTCTGCGTATGCCTGGGGCAGTTGGTGCCTGAAAAG
>PVIY010021026.1:28502-43217 GCA_004026745.1 Myrmecophaga tridactyla
GAGAAAAATCCTTTTCAGAGCAGGACCCCCATTCCTCAGGTTTGTGAATCAAGAGATTAAGTTGGTACGTTGGTCTGTGTATCTCCAGGTCCTATGTGCCCCCTCCTTTCCTTCAGGGCCCAGACCTTTTCAATCCAAAAAAAAAAAAAAAACCTCTTTTTTTTTCTTTCCTCTTTCTGTCAGCCCTGCCCCCTCTGCACCAAGGCAAAAGCCAGCAACCTCCGCTTTTACTGGAGGTTCAGCTGAGCTGGGGACCTATTTTTAGCAGTTAGAATTTGTTAGTTAATTCCACAGTGGAGCTTGGTTGTGCTCAGTCCCTGCTGCTGGTAGTCTCTTTCGTTCCGCCTCTGGGAAGCAGCCTGTGGGGGAGGGGCGCTGGCTCCACGGCTTGGGGAACTCACAGTTCTGGGGGGCTCACAGCTGGTCCAGCTGGTCCAGACTGGGTTATGCTGTGTGTCCGGTCACTGACGTGGCCCCAGCAGTTGTTCTGTACTGTTCCTCGCTATTTATGAACTGCTCTGGAGGACAAACTAAATCCCACACCTCGCTAAGCCTCCATCTTGGCTCCTTTAGCACCGTTTTCTGTCGGGCTTCCAGTGTCTGTTCTTTTTGAAAAGCTTGAGAAAATTCTCCTGTGAAGCCATCAGGTCATGGGCTTTTTGTGGGTGTGTGATGAGTTTTGATGACTGATTGGATCTCTTTACTCACAGTTGGTTCGTTGAGATCTTCTATTTCCTCTCAAGTCAGTGTAGGTAATTCATGTGCTTCTAGGAATTTGCCCATTTCATCCATGTTACCTAGTTCATTGGCATATAGTTGTTCATAATATTCTCTTATGATTTAAAAATTTTTTTTCATGATCTGGTAACAACCACCGTCTCATTTCTGCTTTTGTTTATTTGCGTCCTCTCTCTTTTCTTCCTTGTTCATCTAGCTAGGGGACCATCAATTTTATTAATTTTCTGAAGAAACTGCGCTTTAGTTTTGTTGATTCTTTCTATTGTTTTATTGTTCTCCAGTTTGTTTATTCCTGCTTTAGTCTTTATTTCTCTTATTTGCTTTGGGGTTAGTTTGGTGTTCTTCCTCTAAATTCTTCAAGTGAGCACTTATATCCTCAGGTTTTGCGCGTCCTTGTTTTTTAATATACGTATTTAGGGCAATAAATTTCCCTCTCAGCACTGCCTTCGCTGTATCCCATAAGTTTTGATATGTCATAGTCTCATTATCATTTGTCTCCTGGTATTTACTGATTTCTCTAGCAGTTTCTTCCTTGATCCACTGATTATTGAAGAGTGTTGTTTAATCTCCATATATTTGTGAAAGCTCTGGTATTTTGGTGATTATTAATTGTCAACTTTATTCTGATGTGATCAGAGAAAGTGCTTTGAATAATTTCAATCTTATTAAATTTATAAAGACTCCGTTTATGTGCCAGTATATGACCTATCATGGAGAACGTTCCCTGTGCACTGGAGGAGAATGCGTTTCCAGGTGTTTTGGGATGTAATGATCTCTATATATTTACTAGAGCTAATTAATTTATCTTATTGTTTAGGTTCTCTGTTTCCTTGTTGATCCTCTGTGTGGTCGTTCTATCTATAGTGGAGAGTGGTGTATTGAAGTCTCCCACTATTACTGTTTTTCCAATATGTGCCTCATGTGCTTTGGAGCTCCTTGATTGGGAGCATACACATTTATGATTGTTATTTCTTCCTGGTGAATTGTTCCTTTTATTAATAGGTAATGTCCTTCTTTGTCTCTTATAATGTCTTTACATTTAAATTCTATTTTGTTTGATATTAGTATAGCTACTCCTGCTTTCTTTTGGTTACAGCTTGCACAGAAGATCTTTTTCCATCCTTTTACTTTCAATGTAATTGCATCCTTGAATCTAACATGTGTCTCTTGTAAACAGCATATAGATAGATTATGTTACTTGATTCATTCTGTCAGTCTGTAACTTTTGATTGGTGAGTTTTAGTCTATTAACCTTCAAAGTAATTACTGTAAGAACAGTTCTTGATTCTACCATCTTGCCCTTTTGTTTTTGTCAGCTAGATATATTATTTTCCTTCTCTCTCTCTCTGTTTTCCTTTAAATTACCTTTACTCATATTCTTCAATCCCATACCCTCCTCCAGACCTCCGTCTCCTGTCTTTTTTTAATCAGCTGACAGGACTTCCTTTAGTATTTCTTGTAGGGCTTGTCTCTTATTGACTAGTTCTCTCAATCTTTCTTTATCTTTGAAGATTTTAATCTTTCCCTCAATTTTGAAGGATAACTTGGCTGGATAAAGAATTCTTGGTTGAAAGCCTTTCTCATCCAAAATCTTAAAAATATACCATTGCCTTCTTGCTTCCATGGTGCCTGTTGAGTAATCTTAAGTCAGTCTTGTGTGTTTTCCCTTGTATGAAGTAGATTGCTTTTCTCATGCTGCTTTTAGGACTTTCTGTTTCTCTTTAACACCTGCCAGTCTGATTGGTATGTGTCTTGGAGTGGGCTTGTTCAGATTTATTCTATTTGGAGTTTGCTGGGCCTCTTTATTGTGCATATTTGTTTCTTTTATAATGGTTGGGAAGTTTTCTCCAATTATATTTTCAACTAACTTTCCCAACTCTTTGCTCTTCTCTTCTTCTTCTGGGACACCAATAATTCTTATATTTTCATGCCTCTTATTCTCCCTCATTTTCCTAAGATCCACTTGCATTTTTTTCCATTTTTCTTGCTATTTGTTCTTTTGTGTGCTCTAGTTCTATTGTTCTGTTTACTAGCTCACTTATTCTTCCTTCTGCTACTTCAAATCTGCTATCTTGTATCTCCAGTATATTTTTTAATTTGGTCTGCTGTATCTTTTATTTCTTGTGATCTGCCATTTTTCTATTTAACCTCCCAAATTCTTCTTTATGCTCTTCTAGTGTCTTCTGTTATCCCTTATTTCTTTATAAATATCCTTGAGTAGGTGTTCCATATTCTGTGTCCCTTCTGGAATTTTGATTTGGTCGTTTGGCTGGGCTGTTTCTGCTTAGATTTTCAATTGCTTTGTGAATTCTCATTCTTTGGTGGTTATTGATTTCCAGCTTCATTCTATTGTGATCAGAGAAAGTGCTTTGAATAATTTCAATGTTTTTAAATTTATAAAGACCTGTTTTGTGTCCCAGCATATGATCTATCCTGGAGAATGTTCCATTAGCACTAGAGAAGAATGTATATCCGTGTGTTTTGGGTGCATTGACATATATATATATCTATTAGGTATAATTCATTTATCAAGTTATTTAACTTCTCTGTTTCCTTGTTAATCTTCTGTCTGTTTGTTCTATCTGTAGAGAACAGTGTTGTATTGAAGTCTCCTACTGTTATTGTTGAAGCATCTATCGCTCCCTTCAGTTTTGCCAAAGTCTGTCTTATGTACTTTGGAACTCCTTGATTGGGAGCATAAACATTTATGATTGTTATATCATCTTGGTGTATTGACCCTTTCATTAATACATAGTGTCCTTCTTTGTCTCTTATGATGTCTTTACATTTGAAGTTTTGTCTGATATTAGTAGAGCTACTCTTGCTTTTTTTTTGGTTGTAGCTTGCGTGTAAAATCTTTTTCCATCCTTTCACTCTCAATCTATTTGCATCCTTGTGTCTAAAATGAGTCTCTTGTAAGCAGTATATAGCTGGATTATATTTCTTAATCCATTCTGCCAATCTGTATCTTTTAATTGGTAAGTTTAGGCAGTTAACTTTCAATTCACCACCTTATCTTTTTTATTTTATTTGTCAGATCTCTATATTTTTTTCCCTCTTTCTCTTTTTATCCTGTAAGTTATCCTTACTGGTACTCTTTAATTCTGTACCCTCCTCCAGGCCTCCCTCTCCTGTCTTTTTTTTTTCCAACCAGCAGAACTCCTGTTAGTATTGTTTGTAGGGCCAGTCTCTTGTTGACAGATTCTTGTTTGTCTGTGAAAACTTTAACCTCTCCCTCAGTTTTGAAGGACAGTTTGGCTGGGTACAGAATTCTTGGCTGGAAGTCATGGAAGTCTTTCTCTTTCAGGATCTTAAATAAATCATACCACTGCCTTCTCACCTCCATATTGCTAGTTGAATAGTCTGAACTGAGTCTTACATGGTTTCCTTTGTATGTAGTAGATTATTTTTCTCTTGCTACTTTCAGGATTTTCTGCTTCTCTTCAACATTTGACAGACTGTTTAGTATGTGCCTTGGGGAAGACCTTTTTGGATTTATCCTGTTTGGAGTTCCTTGGACTTCTTTGGCTTGTATATTTATGTCCTTTCTGAGGGCTGGAAAGTTTTCCCCTACTAAATCCTGTTCTAGTTTGCTAGCTGCCGGAATGCAATATACCAGAAACAGAATGGCTGTTGAAAAGGAAATTTAATAAGTTGCTAGTTTACAGTTCTAAGGCCAAGATAATATCCCAATTAAAGCAAGTCTATAGAAATGTCCAGTCAAATTGGACATTTCATCAGAAGGCTGATGAAGTTCAGGGTTTCTCTCTCAAGTGAAAAGGCACATGGTGAACACAGTCATGGTTTCTCTCTCGGCTGGAAGGGCACATGGCGAGCACAATGTCATCTGCTAGCTTTCTCTCCTGGCTTCCTGTATTATGGAACTCCCTGGGAGGTGTTTTCCTTCTTCATCTCCAAAGCGATGGCTGGTGGACTCTGCTTTATGGTGCTGCATCATTCCCTGCTCTCTCTGAATCTCTTCCTTCCCCCAAATATTTCCTCCTTTATAGGATTCCAGAAACTAATCATGACCCACTCAAATGGGTGGATGGAGACATGCCTCCACCTAATCCAGCTTAACAACCACTATTGATTAAATCACATCTCCAGGGAGATGATCTAATTACAGTTTCAAACATACAGTGCTGAATAGGGATTAGGAGAAGTGGCTGCTTTTACAAAATGGGATTAGGATTAAAATATGGCTTTTCTAGGGTACATACATTATTTCAAACCAGCACATATCCTCAACTATTCTTCCTAGCCTTTTACTGCTCTCTTCTCCTTCTGGGACACCAATGATTCTTTTATTTGTGCTTTTTGTGTAATCTGTCATTTTCTTGAGATCCAATTCAAATTTTTCCATCTTTTTTGCCAGTTGCTGTTTTGAGCATTTGAAGTCAGTTATCCTGTCCTCTATATCACTTATTCTTTCTTCTGTCTCTTCAAATCTGGTGTTGTGTGCCTCTAGAATGTTTTTTATTTGGTCAACAGAGTTTTTAATCTCTCTGATATCTGCTAGTTTTCTGTTTATTCTTTCATATTCCTCTTTATGTTTTTCTACTGTCATCTTGATCTCCTCTTTGTCATTTGCAATCGCACTTATTTTATTACGTAGAGTTGTATGAACTTCTTTGATTAGTTGTTCCAACGTCTGTGCCTCCTCTGGTGTTTTAATTTGGTTGTTAGGCAGGGCTATATCTCTCTGCATTGTGATAGGCTTAGTGATCTTCTGTTGTTTTTGTCACATGTAAATATCTTGACTGATGTACTTTGGGAGTTGATTTTTTTCAGCAGTCTAAGGCCTTATGTTTGTGGGATAGATGTGCAGCAGGGAGCAGGGTATGGGGCAGGGTACAACAATGTGGTGATTCGTTGCAGGGCAGGTATAGGTGCAGGTTGGGGATGTTGCACTAATGCTTGAGAACGTAGGTGCCCAGCAGCCAGGGAGGATGTAGCTGTGTGGGTGTACCGGTCTGAGGGGCATAACCCTGGTTTGAGGTGGTTTAGGGCATGGGGCCCTTCGTGTGAATACGTAGAGTTTTTGCAGCAGGTCGGTGTTATGCCTTCATGGGTTGGGGGCAGATGTGACCCAGCTGCACAGGTCAGTGGTTTCTCAGAGCTGAGAAGCATGACTGAGGGCTGGGCGCATGCACAGGACTAGGACTGCTGTAAACCAGTGTTCCCAGAGCCGAAGGATGTGATTCGGGACCTTTGTGCTGTGCGAGTTCAGGAGTGTGTAAACTGAAGTTCCCAGAGCTGAAGGACATAATTGGGGGCCTGTGTGCGTGTGTGGGTCTAGGAGTGCCATAATCTGATGCACAGAGCTCGGGGGTGGGGTGGGGGGCTGTGCGACACTATGGGCTGAGGGCTGGTGTAGCCTGGGTATGGAACTAAGTGCCCATAGCTTTTATGTGCTGGCAGCAGCTTGTAGGGAACAGGGCAGGGGAGGTAGTCCTCGGGAGGGGTGCTGGAGAGGTGGGTTGAGCTGCACTTGGGGTCGGGGTGTGGGTTGAATACACGTACTCAGGGTTGGTGGGGTCGGGGTACTTAGATCATAGGGAATGGGGGCAAGTGACGAGGTTCGGGTGTATGGGGTATAGGGTGAGCTGCAGGTCACGGGGCTTTGCTGGTGAGGGTGGTGCACCCAAGAAACACGGCCGGCTTACTTCCTAGTGTCCGTCTCCCTGTCTGTGTGCTCCTGTGGTCTCCACGCCTCTGCGTCAGGCTCCAGCTTTCTGCCTCTCAGTTCTTCAGCCTCTGCAACCAGGGCCGCCCTGTGTGGTGCAGAAGGCTCTCCCAGGTCAGTTGCACTCTTGAATCGCTGAGTCACCCTCCCGTCCCTTCTGCAACTTTTTTGTGAACTTTTTTATTCAGGGCTGAACTTGAGGTATCCTATTCGGCCATCTTCCTGGAACTCCTCTCCTTCCAGATCTTAGAGGTCTTTTACCATTAAATATGATGTTGGCTGTGGATTTTTACACATATGCCCTTTATCATGTTGAAGAAGTTTCCTTGTAATCCTAGTTTTCTAAGTGTTTTTATCAAGAAAGGATGCAGGATTTTGTCAAATATCTGATCTTCATCAATTGAGATGTTCATGTGGTCTCTCTCTCTCTCTCTTTGTTTAGTATGGTGAATTACATTAATTGATTTTCTTATGTTGAACTTCATTGCATACCTGGGGTAAATCCCACTTGATGATAGTGTATAATTCTTTTAATGCTGTTGAATTTGATTTTTTAGTACTTTGTTGAGGATTTTTCTGTCTGTATTCTTAAGAGAAATTGGTCTGTGATTTTCTTTCTCTCTTTTTTTTTGTGTGTGTGTGTATCTTTATCCGGCTTTGGTATTACGGTGACGTTGATTTCATGGAGTTAGGTAGTGTCCCCTCCTCTTCAGTGTTTTAGAAGTGTTTGTACAGGATTGGTATTAGTTCTTCTTGGACTGTTTAGTAGAATTCACCAATGAAGGCATCTTGTCTTGGGCTTTTCTGTATTGGGAAGTTTGTGATGACTGATTCCATCTCTTGACTTATAATTGCTCTGTTGAGATCTTTTAGTTCTTCTAGAGTCAATGTACGTTGTTAATTTGTTTGTATGAATTTGTCCATTTCATTTAGTTGTCTAACTTGTTGGCATGCAGGTGTTCTTATGGTCCTTTTTATATCTGTGGGGTCAGTGGTAATGTTCCCCCACTCATTTCTGATTTTATTTGTTTGATCTCTCTTTTTTTTCTCTGTCAGTCAAGCTAAAGGCTTGTCAATTTCATTGAACTTTTCAAAGAACCCACTTTTGGTTTTGTTAATGCTCTCTATTGTTTTTTTTATTCTCTATTTCATGTATTTCTAGTCTTTGCTATTTCTTTCCTCCTGCTTGCTTTGGATTAAGTTTGCTGTTCTTTTTTTGGTTCCTCCATGTGCGCAATTAGGTCTTTAATTTTAGCTCTTTCTTCTTTTTAAATGTAAAGTGTTTAGACTCTAAATTTCCCTCCCAGCACTGCCTTTCCTGCACCCATAAATTTTGATATGTTGTGTTCTTGTTTTCATTCATCTCAAGATATTTACTGATCTCATTTGTAATTTCTTTGAAGACTGATTGAGAGTGTTATTAAGCTTCCATATATTTGTTGATTTTCCAGTTTTCAAATCTGCCCACCAATTGCCACGAACAGACCTGTTGGGATCTTTATTAGAATGCCTTGACTCTGCAAAGACAGTTGGGGGAGAATTGTAATGTAATGAAAGATGAAAACAAACAAACAAAACCAGTGAAAATTGTTTTAGATTAAAGAAAACTGATGAGTAATGATGACTATGTTCAACGTGTGATTGTTTTTACAAAAGATATAAAGACCTGACCTATGGGGAAATTTTAATTTGTACTGTGTATTAGATGATGGTGTATTGGATGATGCTAAAGCATCAGTGTTAAATTTCCTAATGAATGTATTAACTGTATTGTGTATATACCTTTGTTCTTGGGAGATACATGCTAAAGAATTTAAGGTGAAGTATGTGCTGTGATGTCTGCCTCAAATTATCATTTCTGAAAGAGAGGAGAGAAGGGAGTTAGAGTAAAAATGGCAAAATGTAAACCTTGGTGAGTCTAGATGAAGAGTAAATGGGTGTTCATTGATTATTCTTGCAACTTTTTATAGGTTTAAAAATTTTCAAAATAAAAGGTAGGGAAGAATAAAATTTTATTTTGTATCTTAGAAAGGAAATTGCAGAAAGCCAGTTCTAAACAACTTATACATTATCTTACATTTCCATATTAAGCAAATTTGCCAACTAAAACTGATAGTGAAACAGACATGCATGATTGGTTATTTTAAAAATTCTCTAGTTCATTTGAGCTTATTCAATATATATTTTAGTCATACTGGAAATAAGTGTCTGTGGGCTGGCTTTCCTAATAAAAACTACAGCAAAAGCCTTTTGTGCTAATTGACTTCAGAGCTCTGAAATCTTTTCCTGTATCATACTTCAAGTTGAGCAGAGTAATTCATAAGACTTACACTCCATGTAATCTAGTTTTATAAAACTATGCTAAATATTTTTTTACTGAAAGCACTTCTGGTGCCTGAATATACACGTTTATATTTTTCATGAAGGATCTCAGATCCTTTGTTCTCACAGGACCTGTCCTCAAGGCCATAAAAAAAGCTGAATTTTGTTTCAATTTTCAGCTGTTGCAGCCAAGGCACATAGGAAGTTCAGTGATTCTATGAGTTATGCAATGAATTGGTGATACCAGTGGACTAACAGTTATTGACTCTTCTTTGTATTTGTTTCTCTTTTCATAAATGTAAATATTTGTTTGCTCAGTAAAATGATTTGTAAAGTAAAGTGTCTTAATAACAATAAAAACATCTTCTAACAGCAAAAGGGAGAACTGAGCTTCTGAAGATCAATCTTCGTGAAGTTGAATTAGATCCTGATATTCAACTGGAAGATATAGCAGAGAAGATTGAGGGCTATTCTGGTGCTGACATAACTAATGTTTGCAGGTATTTTTTTTTCAATGACCTGTGATACTGGACATTAGTTACAGAGTGTCCTGGCCAGTGGTGTAGGTTAGAGTTGTGCCCTTGAAAGCACATACCCAGTTGCTTGAAATAATTTCCCATTTGTTTTGTTTTGTTTTGTTTTTGTGTAACTTCATTGGTCATTGTTAGGCAAAAGATTGCATAGCAATATGTCACTTAACTTTTTATCCTTTGATTTTGAAGAAACCTATGTGCTTAACTTGGTGATAATGACCTTGACAGCGTAAGATTAATTTCGCACTGTGTTCGAAGCTAGCTGCATGAATGTAAAAGTAATACCATTTAGGGCAGGCCACAGTGGCTCAGCAGGCAGAGTTCTCGCCTGCCATGCCGGAGACCTGGGTTTGGTTCCCCCCGTACCTGCCCGTGCAAAAGAAAAAAATAAGTAGTACCATTTAGTTTTTAATTCATGTTTTGTTTGTTTGTTTTGTTCTGTTTTTTTGTTTACATGGGCAGGCACCGGGAATCGAACTAGGGTCTCGGGTGTAGCAGATGAGAACTCTGCCACTGAGCCATGGTTGCCCGCCCTACCATTTAGCTTTGATTGGCATTATTTTACCCTTTGCAGGTGAGCAAAGCTCATCAGTTTAAGCTGTGAAAGTAATACATGCTAGTTTTAAAATTTTCCTTCTAATTTAGTGACATCATAATTTAGACATTTCACATCACTCAGTGCTAAGAAGAGGATTTTTTCTTTTTGTTCTTGCTTTCCTAACTGTACTTAAAAATTGACTCTGATAACTTTCTTTAAAACCACAACACCTGGGTTTCTAACCTTTTTCACTAGTGTTTTTCTATGTGCATCTAAGTTTAGTGGCACACAATAAGCCCACAATAATTTTAAAACTATTTTAAAAATTTAAAAATTTACTGTTTTGGTTGGCTTGGTCTTCCTAATTGCTTTATTTGTGAGCACCAATTGTCCACTTCTTCTGAACCTTCATAATTATTTAATGTTCAGCAGGATGGAGCTGAGAATGATAGTAAGAGCAGCCAGATTTTATCCTTTCATTTGGCCGCAAATTCTCCATGGAGGGAATTCCTTATCCACTATGCATGGATATATTCATGCTCCAGACAGAGAGGTTACTGGCTTTACTGCTCTGATTAAGCTGCTGACAAACTAGTATATGGTTTTGAGTTATCTTAAAATTAGCTATATGTTCATTTCCAAGTCTGTCATTCAGTATTTCAAAATTCACCTTCAATTTCCTGAACTTCTTGGCTATCTTTGAGAGGGAGGTGGGGAAAAGAAAATTCAGTACTATCTCAGCTCAGTGTAGGCTTTTAGGGTTCCTCAAACAATACATTTTATTTTTAAGTTCTTTGCATCCTCACTTAACCTCTTCAGAATCCTCAGGATGTCCCATAAGTGGACAACTCTAAACAGCATTATATATTAAAATAAAAGGTCTTTTGAATCTTTTCCCATAACTTTATTAAAGTTTAAGGTGTTTAAAACATTTGCAATAATTAATATCAGCTGTTTTGGCATTTTTTAGGGATGCCTCTTTAATGGCAATGAGACGGCGAATCAATGGTCTAAGTCCGGAAGAGATCCGCGCACTTTCTAAGGAAGAACTTCAGATGCCTGTTACCAAAGGAGACTTTGAATTGGCTCTGAAGAAAATTGCTAAGTCTGTCTCTGCTGCAGACTTGGAGAAGTATGAAAAATGGATGGTCGAATTTGGATCTGCTTGAATTTCTGGTACCTTTGTTTATAAAATGTGAAGAAATTCTTGACATTTTTAAGAAACATTTGGAATTCTTCATTGGAGAAATTTTCACTTAAGGGAAAAAAAATCCACAAACCACAGAGAATAGTAAATGTAGTTGAGAAATAAGCAGCGCTTTCCTAAAGGGCCTTCTGCTGCTGTCCCACATGTCCAGCCATTGAGGCTCCACATGCAGGCCAGGGCTGCGGGGAGGCCAAGGGAAGTGACCAGTGTCCTATTTCAGGAGCTGGTTCACAGAACATGGAGCAGGAACTTGCTTTTGTTTGTTTTCCCCGTTCTTTGCTGTGTGAACTTGGAGGACCTATATAAGTTGGCTTTTAACATCAAAAATGGGTTTGTGTCTTAAGTCATTATTTTGTTAAGAGAAGAGTGATAGTAGATCTTTGATAAATAATGAATTTGCTAGTTAAATCTTTTAGAATTCAGTGGTTGCTTACTGTTAGAGTCTATCATGTGATTAGAATTTTCGTTCCTCCCCTCCCCTGCCTTTTACCGTTTCTTGAGCTTTATGGTTTTTAAGTCATCTTGCCAGGTTGTTTCTCTGGTCTTTCTGGTTGCTGCTGGTGCTTCTTAGGTTACATGCTGGAAGGGTTGGAAGAATATTGTGATCACGTCGCAGGCATTTTCTTAATTTCAGATTTTTAAATTTATTTTCACTTTTCTCTCAGTATATTCAAACAGATACAGCCTTTATCTTTTCTCAGCCCCAGCACTGGTTTTTGTTAAACTTGATTTTGGTATTCTAAAGAAATAGTTTTCATATTCTAAACAAATCTACCTTGTCGTGGCTAAATGCAGAAGAAAATGAAACAAAATCTTTATGGTTTCCTAGACATCTTTTTGCCAAAATACCATTGTAATAATGAACTTTAGGTATTTTCTTTGAAAAGTCTATCTTGCCTATCTTGAGAATTTTTACATGCAGTATGACTAGGGTAGAAATCCAGCTTACTGAGTTGTTCAGCAGGAATGAGATAATGGAAAGAAGCCAGAAAAAGTTGGTGGCATTTATCTGATCACAAATAGAATATACTGGTGTTAGTTTTTTTAAATTACATTTATCCTGTTTGACTAGGCAAAATGTACTCCTGGTCAAACCTTTAAAATTTTTATTTGATATCCTGAATTCTCAATTTTAGATAGCCCTACTAGATTAAAACTGAAACTAATATAACTTTTTAGACATTTAAGACGTTTAGTCTCTTGCTTAAGAGATTTCTTAGTTTCTTACTTATCCCTACTAGAAACGATAAATGCCTTATATTCTTTTTCAGATAGCATAAGTCTGAATCTGTTTAAGATTGAAGTATTCTTCCCATGCTATAAATTACCCCCTTTCCTCTGAGGCATACATTATGAGAGTTAAAATCAGAAGGCATCAGGATTTTATTTTCATTGAATTAATATCATCTTAAAAATTGAAAAGAGAAAAGTTTCTATTCATTTGTTAGGAATAAAGAAACAATCCCACTAAGATTATCTTGCAAAAGCCAGTAACTTTTGTTCCCCTGAATCCTAAAG
This sequence comes from Myrmecophaga tridactyla, assembly GCA_004026745.1. Classification (NCBI taxonomy): domain Eukaryota; kingdom Metazoa; phylum Chordata; class Mammalia; order Pilosa; family Myrmecophagidae; genus Myrmecophaga; species Myrmecophaga tridactyla. The sequence continues at coordinate 41,048 of PVIY010021026.1, forward strand.
GCCCTTGTTAAAATATTAGTGTTTAGATTGGTAAAACTTGGCTGTTGTACTTGTCTGCTTTTCTATTCTAGTTGGTTAGTTAAATCATTCCGGGTTTTATGTTATTTATCTTGGCTATTGCATTTAGTTCTTTTTTCTGAGTTCCTTATGGGTAAGTGATGTAGTAGTTGTGATTCTTTTAGTACCCATTAAGCAGTATTTGGAGCCTGTAGCTTATCTTTACTATGTTTGGGAAGTCAGGTGCCTTTTTATTTCCCTCATTTCTCATTTTGTGCTATCAGTGGATAGTGGGTGTTTTATATATATCTTAAACCCCTTAAAGGATCTTAAAGAGATTCTTTAGGTTTTCTCTTAAACCTTTGACAATGCAGCATGCACACTGTCTTTATCGCAAAAGTTAATGTTTTGCCTTACCCAGAATGAGAATTGTTTTGTTTTTTTCTGTGTTGCAGTAGCAGATGCATCATCAAATTACAAAGGTTTGATTCCTTTAATTCATCTGAAAATGGTGACATTTTGGATACTGCAACCCTATGATTCTGCTTAGTAGCTACCTGGTAACACAGGCCCGTGGTTCTGCACACCGTGTATTGGTTGCTTACTCTGCCAGCACACACAGGTAGAGTTGTGGCGCTCACAGAGCTGGGCTAGACGTGACGTCCCACTTCGCAGTCTCTCATCACACTGTGCGTCTTCCGGCTCCCACTGACAGAGGGCGGTTTTGATCAGAAGTGGATGGGCACAGGCAGCTGTATACGTCTTGGAAAGATGAACATTTCTTTTTTTAAGTCTGTTTTAAAATTAGAACTGATACCAACTTTTTAAAAACTATATAACTATCTCTTAGAGATCTGGTTATTTTCGTGAACCATTTTTATCATTTTCTAGGCTATGTTCATGTTTATTGTAAACATTTTGCTCCCGTAATTCCTTTTCTTTTTTTTTTTTTAAGGAAACTAATGATGATGAAGTGTACTACACAGACAGATCTTAATGTGGGCTGAGACTCCTGGTGACCCAAGTACAAAATAGACAGTGTAGACAAGGCCGAGTAGAAAAGGCACCATAGACTTCATCTGACAGCAAGCAGCAGTCGACATTCCTAATGTCCTCTGACCTCTGCCTCCAGAGTACCAGGAAAACTTGGAGCAGGGACCCTGCTGTGGTCCAGCTGTATAACTAGGGGCTTCACAAAAGCCCTCGAGACTGCAGTTTTTGTGACGTGATTCCTGACTGTCAAAAAATAGGCTAAAATCACTAACTACTCAAAAAGTGAGCCAGCCAATACCTGATGACTCTGCCGTGAACAGCCACACAGATATATCAGGGGAGAGTGTGTGAACACAACCAGATTTGTTCAGTCATTGCCACCCTCCCCCTTTGCTGTGTGTAGACTGATGCTGTCACCTGAGGTTACTGTCACTCGTCAGCTTCCAAACAACCCGAGTCCATCTGAATTTCCTCCCTTGGCACGAAGGAGCACGTCCTCCCTGTCTGCTGAATCTGCCAGGTGTTCTCTGTGGAAGTAGCACAGGACCTCAGTGGTGGGGTGCTGTCTCCCCTCCTCCCCTCTCTGAGTGGAGGGAAGGCCAAGGGCAGAGGCCTGGGCTTCGCTCCTCTGCCTGAGCGGCTTCGGTTCCTCCCGTTTGTCTTGGCTGTTGAATCATTGTTTGCAGAATAGTAGATTCTCACCGTTCCTTTTAGTTTATTAACAAGAGATTACTTAGGATCTGTCCTGTACGATAGGCATAAAACATTAAGGATGTTTGGACTTTTTTAAGAAAGGACCATCTTAACTTGTTAAACGTAGCAATTATTCTTCTGATATTTTTTGTGTCTTTTGTTCCTTAATTGTTTTGATTGTATAATTTTTTTTAGATACTATTTAATTTGTGATAAACATAATATTTATGTGAATCTAAGAATCTGTCACAGTAGAAGAAGTAGGAATTACAATTTGGGCGATGTTACGGGGATAAAAATATTTAAACCCCAAATGTTCTGTTCTCATTTCCACTAATTATTTTTGCAGAAAAGGCTGAAAACTAACTGTTATAATTACTGTAAGTTTACTTATTTATACTTTTAAATTAGGCCTTTTCTTATTTATTTAGTTTTTTTAAGGACATTTGCTTTTAAGGTTGTTTCTTAATGTGGAAACTATACGAGT
>PVIY010021027.1:0-43095 GCA_004026745.1 Myrmecophaga tridactyla
GTCTGCTAGCTTTCACTCCAGGCTTCTTCAATGGTTTCCCAGGAGCTGTTTTTATTCTTCATCTCCAAGGGTCTCTGGCTGTGTGGGTTCTGTTGGTTCTGAGCTTTTTCCAAAATGGTTCCCTTTTAAAGGGCTCTAGTAAGCAACCCCACCTTGAATGGGTAGAGACACATCTCCATGGAAACTACCTAATCAAAAGTCACCACCACAATTGGGTGAGTCACATCTCCATGGAAATAATCAAAAACATCCCACCCAGCAATATTGAATGAGGATCAAATAATTTGGCTTTTCTAGGGTATGTAACAGATTTAAACCAGCACATATCCCAAAAAACTGAAAGTAGCCACTCATATAGATAGTTGTTCTTCGATGTTCATAGCAACATTATTCACAATAGCCAAAAGGTGGAAACAACCCAAATGACCATCGATAGAGAAAAGGATAAACAAAATATGATAGAGCCTTACAATGTATTATTATTTCAGACATAAAAAAGAATGAAGTTCTGATACATACTATGACATGGATGAACTTTGAAAATATTTTGCTAAGTGAAATAAGCCAGATACAAAAGAATAAATACCATATGATTCCACTTATATGACATATCTAGAATAAGCAAATTCATAAAGACAGAAAATAGATTAGAGGTAACCCAGCAGCTGTGGGAATGGGGAGTTATTGTTTAATGGGTACAGAGTTTCTGTTCTGGGTGATGAAAAAGTTTTGATAATGCACGGTGGTGATGGCAGCATAACATTGTAAACATAATTAATATCTCTAAATTGTACATTTAAAAATGGCAAATTTTATGTTATATATATGCTACCAGAATAAAAAATATAATTTAAAAAGAACAACTAAAAATAAGACGGGGTAATAAATCATTTTCCTCAATAAAAATACTGCCATTCCAAATGATGGGAAGTAAATAAATAATGAAATAAAAAGCAAGGATGTGAAAAACAGGAAGGGATTAAAAAGAAGAAATACAATTAAAACAGATAAGAAACAGCAAAAGAGGGAGCTTAATCTGTAACTACGTTTACCTACTCTTCACTTAAGCTTGCTCACTCTCCTTGTGAATTATCTGATTAATCACTGTTCAGAGCCTTTCATCCTAAATTTTAGTTTCTCTAGGAATATAACATAAGAGGTATCATTTCCTTAAACTAACAGAAAACAAAATTATATTTTCACTAGTTTTTCATACTCAAAGGTTCATTTTATTTCCAGAAAATTTTTTCTTATTCACAAAATTAGAAAAGTCAGATCCCCCAAATTCAGTTTATATTTCTTCAATTCACCCAATTCTGCTTTTTTTTAAGTGTATCATGATGTAAAACTAAAACACTAAGGCAGAATGATCAGAAAAATATTAAGAGAGAGAACATCATGGGGGATGCATATGTGTGTGTGTGTGCATGTGTGTGCTTGTGTAAATACAGCTTTGAAGAATATAAATATCAAATAACAACAACAAACCCTTCATTTATAGAGAACTGAAAATACTGTTGCTATTGCCCTCAATTTTCATCTCATACATAATTATAATTCTTCCACTTTAATCTTTCATAAGACATAACCATTCTTCATTTTCTTTCAATAACTATCTAAAAACGTGTTAAAACTTAAAATAATTTTCCCTTTTAAAGATTATTTGGGAATAATTTTTTGTCTTACAGTTATTTTCAAAGACTGAACTTTCCACAGAGCTGGTAAGTTACAGACTGATTTCATAAATATGAAGCATAAAACACAGATTTCCCATTCCTCAACCTCAACTATTCAACTGAATCATAATTCACACATTTTTTAGTTTTGGAACGTAAGAATTACATTAGTATCAATTAGAGTTAAAATATAAATCAAACTTATTCCTACCTGAGAACTCCATCTACTTGGTCTTTGGTGTAGCCTTTTCCACTTTCACCACTACCAGATGTGCTTTCCTTTGTACAGTTAGGCTTGCTGTGGTCACCAATACTTGATGGTTTTCGACAATGAGGGGTATTTCCAGCCGTGCTTCCATTTTTCATAATTATCTCTAATAGTGCTGCAGAAAATATACAAAAAGTATTCTGTGCCTGTTTACATCAAAGTTTATGTACAACATCTTGAGAAGAAAGTTATAAAACAGACAAATTAAGAACTATGTTCTCTAAAAAGATTCATAATCGGTCCTTTTAGATACCAAACATCTATTTAAGTATGTAATTGTTTACGGACCACTAATGACCATTTAGAAGTAAAATGTGAAGAAATGTAAAGTTGATATCTTGACGTTACTATCTTTTAATTATTTATGATAACTCTTATTTGTCATGTCTTCCCCTACCTAATACCAATGAAACTGCATATATCAAAGAAAAGGAAATAGTTTTAAAAATAGTCAGCGAAATTATCTACAAAGAAACAGAATTAGACTTTCTCCTTATCTCTCAACAGTATTAATGGTGGCAAGAAGGTGTCAGAAAAATATCTGTAAAATGCTCAGAAAAAATAATTTTCAACTGAATTCTATACTATTTTTCTAGAAAGTGTGCAAAATAGAAACATTTCCAAGCAAACAAAAAATGGGCTCAATTTACCTCTAACAAACTATCACTAAAGGACAGTTTAACATATTTTGCAGGCTGAAGGAAAATGCCTCCAGAGGATTAAGATGCAAGAAATAACAGTGAGTAATTACTATGGTAAATGTGTGAGTAAATCTAAACTAACATTGAGTTTACAAAATAATAATGCATATCTGGGATTGGCTTTAAAATAATCTTGTGGGAGGATAGGTAGATGAAGGCAAGAAATAAGGATAGATGGAATATATAAAATAATAATGGCCACAGACTGAAAATGGGTAAAGTGGGTGATAGGGATTGATTATACTATTCTCTCTCCTTTTATACATGCTTGAAACTTTGCATAATAGAAGCTGAAATTAAATATAAAAAATGTAGCAGAACTAAAATAAAACAAATAAAGAAATCCATCATCATGAGAGATGATTTTAACATATTTCAAAAAATCAGTAATTGGCATCAGGTATTTAAAAAGTATCATTAAGGATACAGATGACATAAACATCTAATTTAACAAGCTTGATCTAAGAGACATAAACACAAAATACCCCAAAATTGCTGAATATTCATTCTTTAAGCACATAAGGAATGAAAACTGACCACATTTTAGCTAGACCTTAAAATTATCCCCTTTAAATCCCTAAGAATTAGTATTATACATACCACATTCTAGGAATACAGCACATTTAAGTTAGAAATAAATTATAAAAATACAACTAGTAAATGAAACTAACAAACAAAATTTAAAAAATGCAACTAGAAAGAAATCACAAATGAGTTGGAAAGGAAAAATAAATATCTAGACAACCAACAGATCAAAGAAATAATAACAGAAATTAGAAAAGTATTTAGAATTAAATGAAGATGAAAGTATTGCATATCAAAATGTGTGGGTCAACAAATGGTGCTAGGACAACTGTATAACTACATGCAAAAGAATGGTTTGACTCCCTCTTCACAACAGATGCAAAGATTAACTCAGCATAAATCAGATGCCTACATGTAAGAGCTAAAACTATAAAACACTTAGAAGAAAAGATAAGCTTAATTCTTTGAAACCTTGGTTTGGGTAAAACATTCTTAGATAAGACACCAAAAGTACAAGCGCACGAAAAAAACAGAGTCAATTCCTCAAAATTAAACACCGTCAAGAAAGTGAAAAGACAACCCACATAATGTGAGAAAATATTTGCAAAGTATATATCTGATAAGAGACATGTATCTAGAATATACAAAGAACTCTTACAACACAACAATAAAGACAAATTACTCAATTTTAAAATTCCAAAGGACATGAATAGACATTTCCCAAAGATATGCAAATGTCCAATAAGCACATGAAAGGTTGCTCAACATCACTAGTCACTAGGAAAATGAATAGTAGAATCTACAATGAGATATCACTTAACACCCACTAGAGATGCCTATAATTTAAAAGACTGCCAAAAGCAAGTGCTGACAAGGAGGTAGAGCTAGTGGGAATGTAAAATGATGTAGCTGCTTTTGAAAATAGTCTAGTAATGCTTCAAAAGTTAAACACAGAGTTACCACTGGACCCAGAAATCCCACTCCTAGGAGGATACCTAAGAGAAAGAAAAACACACATTTACACAAAAACTTGTACATGAATGTTCATAGTGGTATTCATAATAGCCCAACAGTGGAAACTATACAAATGTCCATCAACTGTTGGCTATATAAAATGTGATATTTCCATACAAGGGAATATCACTGAATAAAAAAGTATAAAGTGCTGATACATGCTATAACATAGATGAACACTCATATGAAATGTTCAGAATAGACAAATTCACAGAGAAGAAAGTAGGGCAGTGGTTGCCTAGGGTGTTAAGGGAATGGAGGTAAGTGACCACTAATGTGTATGGGGTTTCTTTTTAGATGATGAAAATATTCTAAACTTAGATCAGTGATGGTTGCACAATTATGTGACTATACCAAAAACACTGAATTTTACATTTCAAAGGGGTGGATTTTATGATGTATGAATTATATCTCAATAAAGACATTAAAAAAAATACTTGTAGCCCACAGCTAAAGCAAGTAATTAAGATAAATCTGAAAAAACTGATATATTCCTAAGAAAAGACTGCTTACCAAAACTGATTGGTAACTGGACCAAATAACCCTATAACCATTAATATAGTTAAAAACCTTTTCCAGAAAATATAAATGAACTCCAAAGCCCAGTGGATTTCTCAAAAGAAATTCAACCAATTTTCAAGGAATCTATAATCTAATCTTATACAAAGATGCAAAAATCCTCAAAAAATTGCTAGCAAAGTGAATTTAACAATTTTCAGTTGGGTCCATTACAGGTAGGCAAGGCTGGTTTCATGTTAGATCTGATCAATGAAATTCACTACATTAAAAAACTGAAAGAGAAAAATCACCTGTGCCAGTTTGAAAGGATTATGCACCCTAGAAAAACCATGTTTTAATCCTGATCCATTTTGTGGAGGCAGTCTTTTCTTTTAATCCCTATGAAACTTGATTAGATTGTCTCCATGGAGATGTGACTCACTCAATTGTGGGTATTAACCTTTGATTAGAGGGAGATGTGACTCCAACCATTCCAAATGGGTCTTGATTAGTGTACTAGAATCCTTTAAAAGAGGAAACATTTTGGAAACAGCATTAGAGCCAAGAGACCCATAAGAGCTCAGAGAGCCCACACAGCCAGAGACATTTGAAGATGAAGGAAATGCCTCCGCCCAGGGGAGCTCATGAAACTAGAAGCCTGGAGAGGAAGCTAGCAGACATCGCTATGTTCACCGTGTACCTTTCCAGTTGAGAGAGAAACCCTGAACATCATTGGCCTTTCTTGAGTGAGGATAACCTCTTGTTGGTGCCTTAATTTGAATATTTTTATAGACTTGCTTTAATTTGGACATTCTCATGGCCTTAGAACTGTAAATGTGCAACTTAATAAATTCCCCCTTCTAAACACCATTCCATTTCTGGTATATCGCAATCCAGTAGCTTGCAAACTAGGGTACCACCTAAGCATCTCAGTAGATACAGAAAAACAATTTCAACTTCCATTCAGGGAAAAAAAGAAAAAAAAATGTTATCAAATTTTACTGAGAAAGGTCATCTACAAAGGAATCTATGTAAACATTCTACATAATGTGTAATAATGAAAGTATTCCCTTTAATTCAGGAATAAGATAATGATGCCTGCTATCACCTCTTAGTGTCGTACTGGATGACCAAGATAACCAGTAAGACAAAAAAATAATAATAATTAGTAAAAGGTATAAGAATCAGAAAGACAAAAAAAAATTAGTAAAAGCTGTTAGAATCAGAAAAGAAAATATATGTAAAAGATGACTGTCTAAGCAAAAAAGTCAAAAGAATCTACAATAAATAATATTAGTAAGAGTTTAATAAAGTTTGAAGATAGAAAAATCAAGGCACCATAGGCATATTATTTTCCATATACAATCAGTTAGAAAATATAATTTTAGAAAAAGAGTCTATATCAAATAGTAAATATGTGTGTTGCATATTTACTATATAAATAACCTAAGAATAAATCTAACAAATGCTTTGTAAACCATTTGTAGAAAAATTATTAAACTTCATTGAAAGAACTGTGTTCTTAGATATAAAAATCATTAAACGTTAATTTTCCTAAAATCTTGAGATTTAATAAAATTTAATTCATAATTCCAATGCAAAAGTCTATAAACAGTGAAAACACAAACAACAAACTAAGACTAGTTATTTGCAATATACAAAAATAAAAAATGGTTAGTATACAGAACCTAAAAAGAACTCTTTAAAAAAATCAATGGAAATAGATAAAAAGTCCAACAGAACAATGTGCCAAAGACATAAAATAAATACTAAAGAAACAAAAACTGGCCAAAAACTATGAAAAAGCTGCACAATTTCATTCTTAATAAGAAAAATACAAAGTAGAGCAACAATTAGATACATTTCACAGGAGTTCTCATGAACGGCTGATAGAAACATATTGGTGTAACCTCTCTAGAAAATAATACAATATAACCTAGTAAAGTTGAACATAGGCACATCCTACAAGGATTTCTAGTAAGATCCTAGAGCTACACATGTACATGTTCACCAGAAGTTCAAGAATGATTTTGGAAAGAATGTTATAATGGCCCCAAACTGGAATCTATCCAAATACCCATTAATAATGGAATTGATAAATGTTATATAGCATAAATGAACAATCCGGTACTATACAACAGAGAAAATGAGAGAACTACAGTTACATTCACTTATATTAATGAATTTTTTTAAAAAACTAACACTGAGCTAAAGAAATTAGTGACAAAAATATACATAGGATGCTGCTATTTATATAAAGTTCATAAAGAGAGAAAAATAAACATTATTTGGACAGACAAACATAGGTGGTAAAATTTCAAAAAAGACAAAGGAATGGTTAAAACAAAAGTCAGGAAAGTGGTGGAGAGGGACATGAGATCAAGGAGAAGCACGGAATTAGTTTCAAAGGTACTGATGATGTCCTATTTTTTAACCTAGAAGGTAGGTAAACATTGATTTTATTATTGCCATTTAACTATATATGCATGTGTGTACAAGATAATGAAATTTAAAAATTAAAGATATACAAATTCTAATATTTTCTTCCTCTACCTCTATATATTATCTTTCATTTGAAGTCCATAGCCTTATTTAATCTATAATATTAATATAGATTAAATCTCTTAAAATCTTTGCTGTTTTCCTATCCTTCAAGTAGGAGTAGAGATTATATTAGTTTCCTAGCTGCCAGAATGCAGTATACCAGAAATAGAATGGCTTTTATAAAGCGGAATTTAATAAGTTACAATTTTACAGTTATAAGCCTAAGAAATGTCAAAGGTATCCAGGGAAAGATACCTTAATTCCAGAAAAGCTGATGCATCTGGAACACCTCTGTCAGCTGGAAGGCACGCTGGCCCCTTATTCCTGGGCTCCATTGCTTTCAGCCTCTGGCCCTGTGGGGGTTCTTCACTTTACTTCTCCAGGGCTGGCTGTCATCTCTTGGCTTCCCTTGGTTCTCTCCAGGCTCTGGCTTGTTTAACATCTCATGGCAATGTCTGCTGGGCTCCAAGCATTTCCAAACATTCAAGTCTCTCTTCTTCACTTGTCCACTCTGCTGTGTCAGCTGTGAAGGCTTCTGTTGTTTCTCTAGGCTCTGTCATTTCTATCTGCTCTCCAAAAGGTTCCCTCTTTTATAGGACTCCAATAAACTAATCACCCACCACACCAGGAATGGTTGGAGTCACATCTCTATCTAATCAAAAGTTAATACCCACAATTGGGCGTGTCACATCTCCATGGAGTCAATGTAATCAAAAGATTCTAACCTACAGTATTGAATCAAGATTAAGAGAAATAGTTGCTCCCCCAAGATTGGGTGAAGATTAAAACATGGTTTTTCTAGGGCACATAATCCTTTCAAACTGGCACAGAGGTAAACTATTTTTTGAGAATAAAAGATTTTTTCTGGTATTCAGTAGTAAAAATCAGTCACTGTAAGTAATTTCCAAGAATGCTGTTAAAAAAATACAGTACTTTTTAAACCTTACAAAGTGCTTTCACATGCATTATTTCATTTGAAAATTTCAGTAATTTTAAGGAATAAAGTATGGATCATTCTTCATACTTTCCAGATATGTAAACTGAGGCTCAGAAAGATAAAATTACTTGATCTAGGTCACAAAACTAGGTGAGTAGTGAAATCAGGTCTCCGACCTAAGTACTGAATCTATATCCTATCCAGTATTATCAGGTTAGCTACTAAAATAGTCTACACAAGTATACCACTAAAATTTATTCTTCCTCCTACTAACCGGCCCATAAATGGAACTAGAACTTCTCTAATCTAAAACTACATCTTTAGCTAAGAGCCTCTCTTGAATCCTCCTGCCCCTTATATATCCTGGGGTGCTCTAGCGTTCCCCTTTCCTTATTCAATATGGAAGGTATAACTCTAACTTTTCAATATCTCCATATCTCACTTGAAAAATATCAGTAAAATCTTATCCATTTCTATCTATATCTATCTTTTAATTTTAAACTGAAGAACACCTGAGGGTCTTTAATATTCTAAGTATCTTACTCTTCTAAAAAGGGACATTATATGTGTGGTACAATATTTATTAATTTGATCAAAGACCTTGGTACAAAGAGATTAGAGGGACTTCCATTTCTGGTCATAACAAAGTAATCGGTACCAGACTTATCCTTCTACCATAAACTAGAGATCTGGACAAACTGTATGCAACAAGCAGACACTGGGAAATAGGCAACAGAGAACTGCAGTAACTGAGGGAAGGGAAACAAAAGTCAAGAGCCCTATGACTGCTAAGACTATATGCCTCAAGAAATTTCCAAGTTGAGATGCAGGGAAGGGGGAACCCAAGCAGAGCCCTGAGGCTGCAATGAGTTGAAGAGAAAGAGGTTGGAGATAGGGGAGCCAAAGTAGCTGGAACTTCAAGGATAGATTGCTAAATTGGAGGGAGATACACAGAAAAAAGAGGTCCAGAAATCTACATGCAGTCCCACCGCCTCTTTGGCTGAAAACTAAGCTGTTCATGCATAGACTAAAACTCTGTCAGACTGGGTAAAGAACAACCACAAGTACAGGGATGCCGAACAATTTCCTAGAGCTCAAACATGACTGACAGAAGCCCAACTTCCAACAAGCCAGAGCGAGACGACATCATTGAACATTAAAAACATTCAGCAGAAATCCCCCAAAAGATCACACCTTTTATATATTAAAAATAATTCTGGCAGTGTTATTGGCAAATTTGCAAATATGCAGATATTTTAATTATATTTTATGCATACAAAAGAACTTCTTTCTACCATATCTTTTCTCTGGCTAATACATTCAAGAGGTCACCAAAAACATAAGAAATTCAGTTTTTATGACAATCTGTTGTAGATGGTACAGAAAAAGCATTCCATTAGACAGTGATCTATTAGTTATTAATAAGAGAAATATAGCATCTATTCTATAGTCAGTTTTGAGCTGTAGTTTAGTCCATATTTAATGTACTCACAATGTTAACCTGAGGCCAGCATGGTCACAACTTTTAAACATGAAAAATATTGTGAGAATTCTGAAAAGGTAATAGCAGGAGCTTAAATTCCCTCATAAAATCAGATAGAGCAAAATTAAAACCTCATGGACAATATCTCCAAATAGAAGCGGGGATAAACCACCAATAGTTACAAGATCTGGTTGGGTATTGGCATTTGTATGGGAAGAAGCAAAGGACAGCAATGAGGCATTTGTCAGCCCAAGGAACACAGGAATCCCAAAATAACAAACAAGGATGTTACAAAGCACAACAGGCAAAACTGAAGAAAAAAAATTATGCAAAAAAGAATTGGTGTGCCCATTCCAACAGCAGTTGAGTGCAAGCATCCACAATAAGGTCTTAAGGGAAGATCTTAAGGGAAGAGGACACTCTAGGCATGACAAATTCCTAAAGTTTCCTTCTAGAACACTGGCACATCAAGGAGAAACCACTGGGAACAGAATCCAAACTGAGGAGGATAGTGCAATAGGAAAAAAAGTAAAGAGAAGATCCAGATAAAAGTTGAAAAGGAGAAAGGATAGAGGAGATCTCATATAGCAAGGTGACACAATTTCAACTATTCAACAGAAAACAAAAGGACCTCCAAGTTTTTAGAAACGCTAACTGCACTATCTTCATATAAAATTGAGTTGAAGAAAATAAAAGATGTCAAATCTCATATAAATTATCATAAGGAAAAAACAGGAATAAAAGAAACCTCTGAAAATAAACTCATACCACAAACATTTGCTGACAAAACAGATGAACACTATAACCTCCTATTTCAAAAAAAGCCACTTTAAGAAAATGTTACATGAAAGAACAACATAAATCAGAATTAACAAAATCAGAAATTATTTACCCTGAATTTAGGGGATAAAACTTAAGAAAGAATAAGAAAAGAAAAAAATCAGGTCAGAAATGAAGACCAATCTTGAAGAAATGATGAGGGGAAAAACATAATAGAAAATGTCTTAAGAGAAAGAAGATAAAAAGAAGGCAAACTCTAAAACATAAAAAAAAAAGAGTAAAAAAAATTCAAAAAGAAAGGGACAGATAGAGTGAAGATAAAGAAGATCCAACATAAGTATAACAGGAAAAAAAATCAAAGCAAGGAATAGAGAAAATATAACAATAATAAGATAAAACCTTTCTGATAGAAAAAAAGATAAGAAACTACATATTAAAAGAGCAAAGAAATCATATACCTAAGGATACTGGCCAGAACAACTAATACCAAGACAGTCTAGTAAAATTAATTGAGCATCTAGACTTCCAAAGGAAAAAAACCAGTTGAGGATAATGGGGCCATGTTCCTCACTGTCAGAGAATGAAATTACAAATATGGAAATGGAGAAGGCTAAAAAAGACCCTGTGGTGTTGGACTGATTTTCACACTGTGAAAAATATATATATAACCATACATATTTCCTTATCTTGCATGCAGATATCAAAATTAACATAGATTAAATTAATACAGATGTGCATATACCCCCCCCACAAACACAAGTAACATATATATATATGTTACATGAAAGAACAACATAAATCAGAATTAGCAAAATCAAATTATTTATCCAAAATTTAGGTGATAAAACTTAAGGGAAAAAAACATGTTATATAACATTTAAATATATATATTATGTATATATACATAAATACATAGATTTCTCAGCTCTATCCACTGAGAGGACCTAGAAGCAATGATACCGCTGCAGCAATAAGCATAGTTGGTGCCTATATCTTTTCTCAACAGCGGTGTCTACTAAAAGGAATCAAGACTTCTTGAAGCTATAACTGACTCTAGGGCAGAAAAAATTAAAAATGAGCCTGAAATTTTTTTGTGTACCAGAAAGTAAGGAAGCTCAAAGAATGATAAGGACATATCAAAAGGACATAAGAGCTGGCTTGAAGTCAGTTTTCAGTGACTAAATTTGGCATGTCTACAACTTACTCATAATTAATTCAGAAAAAAAGATTAAAAAAATTTTTAAAGTGTGTATATGTGTATAGACAAAGAAATGAGTGGCAGGGAGGAAGAGTGGAAAGGATTAATGAAGCAAATGCAATAAAATTTTCATAAATGGGGAGCCTAAATGGTATCTACACGGTAAGTCTTATTACTATTCTTATGACTTTCTGTAAACTTGAAATTATTTTAAAATTTAAAAAATTTTAAATGGGGGAAATGAGGAGAGTATATGCAAAAAAAATTAACTGCTTGCTATTATTATATTGTAGGATAGTATTAGTAATATTACTCTAAAACTAGCATGTTGGGTGGTGCAGCACTGGCTCAATAGCAAGAATTCTCACCTGCCGAGCCAGAGAACCAGATTCGATTCCCGGGGCCTGCTCATGTCAGAAACAAAAAACTAGTATGTTGTGTGTAATATGGTACAAAACAAATTAGCAATTATGACATAACTCTATCATTCCCCATGTCCCTGAAAGCCAAAATTACTACTGTGGAAGAAAAGAGAAATAGATATGAGTAAAATTTAAATAAAAACCTTGACGTGTTTAATTTGAATTCCAAGTAACAGCATAAACTCATAAGTGGTTTTATCTTTAAAAAATATTAAATATGTCTAGTTCTGTGAACAGAAAGGACTAGACACAAAGAACCACATAGTATTATAGCATCCCTGTTGGCCAGATTGTAATTCTGAAACACAATTTTCCATACACACAAAAAAACGTTTTTTTAAATTTTTGGACAAGTTTTATTTAAATAAGAGTTTAAATACATTACATAAACATTAAAACTGAAGTGGGGGGAAGGAACCCCAAACCAGTTTTACTTCACATGGCATTGGGCAGCTATTTCCCCGCCCTTCGGTGTGGATACCACCTCTCAGCATGAAAGAATAGGAACAGGCATTCCCCAAGGATCCCTATAGAGTGGGAGAGGGATTAAAGGAAACAGAGGAGGTATAACAGAGAAAATGGGATTTAACAAATGAGTATGGCTGAAATCACTACATTAATACTCCTTCTAGCCTCTAGTGTTTTGGAGCAACTAGAAGGAAAAATCTGAGATGACAGAATGGTAGCCCAGGACAAACTCCATGATCTGTTCTGTAGCTGCTTGTTGAAGTGTGCTTTGAAAATTATTTCCTTTTTTTGGCTTTGTATATATGTTATATTTTACAATTAAAAAAAAAACATTTAAAAAAATACAAGCTCTACAGCTAGCTACATGCCCAACACATTAGTTTCAAATTTGTTTCCTTGTCAAAAGTTTAACTCTGACAGACGGTTGGCCTCATATTCTGGTAGCTCTCCATTTGGACAAACCTTAGCTAGCCTATTATGTCTGGTTAAAAACAAAAACACAAAAACCTTGGTGGCAAGCCAGATGTCCTATCACCTCACTAGAGGAAAAGTGGCATCTCTAAACTCTTCCCACTTGGTCAGCTTTAAGATGCCAAAGGATCTTTCTTTTGCTACCAAAAGGCTCTCTTTTCATGGTACTGCTGCTGTGGCTGCCTTACCCCACATTGTCTCAGACCCATCAAGGGCCTGTCAGATGGGGATAATGTCTCAGGGCAGGGAACTCCGCAGAGAAAGAGCCAAGGAGCTTCTGGACAAACACAGCTGTAGGTGATCTTGGGCCTCTGGATGTAGCTGAAACATCATGTTACTGCTTTGTTACTGCTTGAATTCTGCGTAAATCAGGAACTTCAAGACTACAGAGTATGGCTCTTTTCAGTCTATTGCATGAAGGAGTTACACTGGTCCAAGTTAAAAGTGGACTCCAAATGATTATATTATATAAGCTGTGAGGTTTTTATACTTGTGACAAAAGACAGAGGGGAACTTTTCTACTTATTGCAAGGAAATCCTCACTGAAGCTTCGGTGAGCCACAAGCAGTTAAAACCCATGAACCTTCAGCTGGTTGTCCTTTGCCAGTCCAATCTCTATAAGGAAGTGGCATATGTTCTTGCTTGTTGCTCACCCTGTAGCTGAATCACTTCTTCATAGTCTAGATGCTCAATTATAGTACCAGTGCAGGCAAGTTTCTTCTTAAATGCTTTCATTAGTTTCTTTTTATACTAATCATCAAAGATCCCTTGGATAGTGGTAAAGGTCATCCTGCCATTTCTCTGTTGAATTCTTACATGGATATTGTCCTCGGTCTCAGCAAGAAGCTGGTCATCACCCTTACCTGCATGAGCAAAGGAGTCTGTTTTAGTTTGTAAGCTGCTGGAATGCAATATATAAGAACTAGAATGACCTTTACAAAGGGGAATTTAATAAGTTACAAGTTTACACTTCTAAGCCTATAAAAGTGTCCAAACTAGGGCATTCAGGTAAAGATACCTTGATTCAAGGAAGGCCAATGGGTCTGCAACACTTCTGTCAGCTGGGAAGTCATGTGGCTGGCATCTGCTGGTCCCTTGCTCCTGGGCTCCACTGTTTTCAGCCTATTCATTTGTGGGTATCTTACTTTGCTTTTCTGGGGCTGGCTTTCATCTCGGATTCCCTTGGCTCTCTGCAGGTTCTAGCTTGATTAACATCTCATGGTGACGTCTGCTGTGCTCCAAGCATCTCCAAACATCTGTGTCTCTGTTCTCCAAGTGTCGCATGTGTCAGCTCTGCTCTAAAGTTTCTGTTGGCTCTGTCATTTCTGAAGCTTCTCCAAAATGTTTCCCCTTTTAAACACTTTAATAAACAAATCAAGACCCATGTGGAGTGGGGGAGCCACATCTCCATCTAATCAAAAGGTCACACCCACAAATAGGTACATCACATCTCTGTGGAGATAATTTAATCAAAGGTTTCCAACCTACAGTATTGAGTTAGGATTAAAAGAAATGGCTGCCCCACGAAATTGAATCAGGATTAAAACATAGCTTTTCTGTTGTACATAATACTTTCAAACTAGTAAGGGGTTCAAAGAATGGAGTTTCTGGAGAGTAGACATACAATACGATTCATTCTCGTTGCAAATGGCCCACATGCGGAAGGTGGAAGGGTTGGGAAGCATTAGAAAAAGAGGGGGTTCCAGTGGGAGGCTGCTAAGTCCTCAGTGGCAGCTCAGTGACTGAGGACAAAACCCAGGGCTTTGTTGGAGATAGGTTGATTCTAGTTCTAGCATAGGAAATGTACAAGATGAGCCTGAACATTCTGTTATACCAAAGAGCAAGGTAGCTATAAAAGACTACTGGGATGGTGCACAAAGTACTCAGGAGAAAACAGTCTTTGTGACTGGCCAAAGAAAAATAATAATATAGTTATAAAAATTAAAAAATAATAATTAGTTGCTTTTGGAAAATGACTCCTTTTCTTCAAAAGAAACTCCTTTCCTTGAAAACTGATAAAAGCAATCAAGCATTTATCCTTCCTTTCATATATGAACTATACCACTGCCTAACCATAAGATAGGTGTCGCTTTACAGAAGTATTTCAGTTAATAAATGAAGAAATGATTTTAAACATTGAGGAGTCAGATACAAAAGTAGTTATAAATACAGTTTTATAACAGTTATAAATGTTTAGTATTTACAGGTGGTCACAATGTCCCCATGGATACTAGTTGGAATTTATCTGTATGTTCCCCTCTTCTCTTAGCACAGATATTAATTTTCTTCTAATATTCTTCTGCACATCTTCTTCCACATTCCTAGCTAGATCTTGGGTATTGGTAAAGCAGGACCTTCAGCTGCTTTAGATTTTTAACTGTTGTTAGAATATAGAAAATTTTTCTCCTTAACAATTTCATGCACACATCTGCCTAACAACAGCTGAATGTGTACATATACTCACACCAAACACTCATTTTCTCCACAGAGTAAAAATCTGGACAAGTTCCATTACCTCCGAGTCTCAATATCCAATTTCATCATCTACAAAATGGAATCAGCAAGGTTTTCTTTATTAACAATCACTGGAACAACTGTAGAAGAAGGCAATATGGTCCAATTCAAGTACTGCCAGAATTTAGTACACATGGATTTTTCTGACTTATTAAATATCTTAGCTATCATATGGGATCGCATTTCTAATAATATGCAGTATTGAAAACATCAGTTGGACAGGATATAGTATCTATAAACCAGAGTACATTTACTTTGGGTTTTAAAATTATACAACCTTATTTTATGCATTCACCTTCCAAACACCCTGTCGTGATTGGAGTTTTAAGGTAATCTGGATTTAATTAAATATATTCCATACTAAGGAAAAGTGAAGAAAAACACAGTATTAAATATGTTTATGTAGATAATCCAAAAGTGAAAAACAGATCTGTTCTTATTGTATAAGTTTCGGCTGCATACTGTTATGTATAAAATCCATCATAAGCAGCATCTAAAATCAGAACAAATGATTTGAAAAACAAATGGACTTTCCCCTTCTCATCCAAACTAGAAATAGCTTTACTATTTGTGTAATTATATAAGTAACACATGCTCAGCTCATCAAAAAAAAAAAAAAAAAAAAAAAAAAAAAAAAAAAAAAAAAAAAAAAAAAAAAAAAAAAAAAAAAAAAAAAAAAGAAGAAGAAAGAGAAACAAAGTAAAAATCACTTATAAATCCCAGATAATAGAAAAAATCACTAGTATCATTTTGGTATATTTAACTCTAGCTATTCTAGATAACTAGCTTTTCAACTTTTTGGATATTTTAAATAAAAATAAAATAATCCACATGTTCTGTAGCCTACCTTTATTCAATTTTTGATACATTATGGATACCACTTATAGCAATAGAGATCCACATCGTTTTTAGAGGTACAGAGTATTCTACCATTTGAATGCAATGCCATTTATTTAATTAATTCCCTCAAATGGACATTTATACACTTTCTGAATTTTTGCTACAGTGACAACCCTTATACATAACATTTTTATCTAAACTTTCTGATTGTGAAAAAGCTTCACTTGTGAATGTATTAATATGAAAAGCCTAAAAACTATAAAATTAATTTTTCAGTTAATTATCTACTAAGAAATCATCCTTTTAAAGGGAGCAAAATTATATTAAATAGGTTATCATCCCAGTTTAAGATGCCAGAAGTAAATGCAAAACTCTGTTAGGTACCACCGGAGATAAAAAGGGTGATTAAGATTCAAATAGCTTTCATTTAAAAGTTCAAAGGAGTTTTTTTTAATGTAGGAGAAGGACAGCTACATTTAAAGCAATACAAAGAATGAATGAAGCAAGGCAAGGGAACAAAATGTTACCAACTAAGCATGGTATGAACAGTTGAATCCAAACAGAAATAATCCTAATTTATAAGCAATTATTTTGTGCTCAAATAAATACATTAAAAATTACAAAAAAGAGACAAATATTACCCTAACAACTTCAAAGCACCATCCAATTTTTTTTTACCATAGTAATAATACATGGCATTCTTATAGTGCTTAAACTAATAAAATATCCTCATAATTATCTTACGAAGATAAGAAAACTAAGATTCAAACAAGGAAGGGGGATTGATGGAATTGCATGATTTTTATGTTCACCAAGGCACTTTCTGTACTCTCTAGAACTGAAGCTCCATGAAGACAAGGCCATTGCCCGCTGAATCCCTAGCTTCTTGAATAGTGCATAGCATGCAGTAGTGAGTACTCAGAAACTTATATGTTGAGTAACTAAATCCCCACTTTATAGGTAAAGAAACTGAGGCTCAGAAAAATTAAGTTAACTTCCTGAGTTATCTCAGAAAGGTCAAGGTCACACAATGATTAAATTAAAGTTCAAACCCAAATTCAGGATTCTTTCAACTATAATGTCTGAAATAGTTTGGCTAGTAGCTGAAACTTGGAAAAAAATTTATAAAACGTAAGTTGGATAAAGAGAAATAACTATTCCAAATGTATAATTTTGTACTTGACACCAACATATAATTTAGAAACAGAAAAATAATGCAGTTGTCTTAAATGAATACTTTGTATAATATTCCAGAATTATGACAGTTTAAGGATCTTTATTTTACCATTTTAAATGAGATAAAAGGGTCAGACCTTTGAACTTTTTTATTAGATATAAATTTTAAAATAACATAGGGAAAGAAAGGAAGAAAAAAAGCAGCTGGCTTGAGGATACATAACTAACTTTTTGTGGTCAGCTGAACCACCAAGGTCTTGTTAAGTAATCTAATATTGGATGTAAGGGCAAGTCCAAAACAACAATTAAATATATCACTTGAATATATTGACTTTCTATGTATACACATTCCAAAATGCAGTAGGAAAAGGAGAAAGGGGATGCCATCTACACACATCTCTCTCACAGGAGGGGAAAAATTAAAAGAGGGCGATCTTCCTTACTAAGGTGCAGACTGGTACTGCAAATTATAAATGAGTTATCCATTCACTAAAGTAGATTTAGGATGGCCAATTTTTTGAAGCTGTAGGCCACTATTTGGTTCAAATTACTACATGTTCTTGAAAACAATAAAAGTGCTTTCTCTGAAAAAAGAAAAAAAAATCTATTCTTCAGATTGCCAGTCCCCCTAATTAGTCTGAAACAATAAGTATTAAAATAGCAATGTTGTTCCACAAGAGGGTAGGGGTGGGTTTGCCAAATGATCCTGAAACCCCATCGCTAAGGATATACCTGAAGGAACCGAGTGTGGAGACATGAATGGACATTTGCACACTGGTGTTTCTGGCAACAGTGTTCCTGACCTACAATGAATGGAGGTGGCCTAAGAGTACAAGGATTCAGGAATGGAAGGGGGAACTATGGCGTATACATACAATGGACTATTAAGCAGCTGCTAAAAGGAATGAAATCGTGAGGTATACAACTAGGTGAATGAACCTTAAGGACTGTATGTTGAATGAAATGTCAGGTAGAAAAAGACAAATATTATTGTGCTTCAATCATATGTACTAACTGTAATATAAAAATTCAGTGAACTAAAGTCAAGAGCATGGGTTTTCAGGTTGAGGGTTATTGTAAAGGGTCCTAGATTATAAGCTCTTACAGCAGTCACATATATTCTGGAGGTGTAAATGTTAATTCTCAATTCTAAGATACTGAGCTGTTCGTATATAATAACATGGTCTTTCCAAAAAATTGTGGGTATTTATGTGACACCTGAGACTCAGAGTTAGAGCTCTGAACCTATGAAAGTCAGCAGTACCCCATACAGGAATTGTTTAAAAAGCTGAAAAATTGATCAGACATCGGGTAGAAACACAAATGAAGCTGATCTGGATAGGAATAATGTATACTGGAATACAGGGTAAAGGATGATATCATCCACATTTTAAAACTTCAACTTCTGTGTGAGACTAAAGGGAGAGAGATTTATTGGGTGCAAATTTATATTTTGGCTAGTGCATTTCCTAATTTAACTTGTAGTTGAACACCATAAGTACATGGAATCTTGAATAAGGCGTGAGATTTTGTTGGTTTGTCCAGGTTAGTGTGATGCCCTGATAAATCCTAGAGTGATTTGGGCAGTTAATAAAGAAGTATTTGCAAAGTCCCTTTGTGGAAAGGGGTAGAAAGGAAAAAATAGTCAACGTTTCCATCTGAAGAATTTCTGATATTCTCACAAGCAGTGGGGACAACCAAATCATAGGCCAAGCACTCGATCTTTGGTTCTCCCCTATGAAACTTATTCCCACAAAGGATAGGCTAAGCCTACTTAAAATTAGGTCTAAGAGTCACCCCCAGAGAATCTCTTTTGTGGTTCAAATGTGTCTTCTCTCTCTAAGCCAACTCAGCAGGTGAACTCATAGTCCCTTCTCCTACATGGGACATGACACCCAGGGGTGTAAATCTCCCAGGCAACATGGGACAGAAGTCCTGGGATGAGCTGGGACCAGGCATCAAGGGATTGAGAAAGCCTTCTTGACCAAAAAGGAGAAGAGAGAAATGAGACAAAGTAAAGTTTCAGTGGCTGAGAGACTTCAAACAGAGTCAAGAGGTTATCTTGGAAGTTATTCTCATGCATTATATAGGTATCCCTTTTTTAGTTTATGATATATTGGAGTGGCTAGAGGAAAACACCTGAAACTGCTAAGCTGTGTTCCAGTAGCCTAGATTCTTGAAGAAGACTATATAAAGATACAACGTTTACAGTGTGACTGTGTGATTGTGAAAACCTTGTGTTTGATCCTCCTTATACCCAGAGTAAGGACAAATGAGCCAAAAATATGGACAAATAAATAAATAAACAATAGGTGGGACAAAGGGTAAAATAAATTGGGTAGATGGGAAAACAAGCGGTCAGTGAGAGTGAAGAGTAAAGTGTATGGTATGTATGAGTTTTTTCCTTTTATTTCTTTTTCTGGAGTGATGCAAATGTTCTAAAAAAATGTTCATGGTGATGAATACACAACTATGTGATGATACTGTGAGCCACTGATTGTCACCATGTATAAAATGTATGTGTGCAAAGATTTCTCAATTAAAAAAAAGCAATGTAGAACATCAAAACAATGAGATTATGTCCAGCACATATCAATAATTCAATAAATTTATTGTTTAAGAAACGAAAATGACATTTACTTTTTGCTTATCAACACCATTTTTCCAGAATGTTTATATTTTGTATGTCATAGCTTTTCATATATATAGCAATACTTTTAAAGCTAAATTAAACTCAAATACTTGAACACTTCATTCAGAAGTCCACTTCAATAAATAACCGTAAAACAATATTCTCAACTAAAAACATAGAAAGCAACAATGTCCTAAATCCATTTGAGATCAATTTTCCTGAAGGAAAATTCTTCCCAATATTTTATCAATCCTCCCTTTAAATTGGCAATAAAATTATAAGCATAAATATCCTAGAATTTAGCTATTTTAGCCTCACATTTTTCCGTTCACTACAAAAGAATAATGGAAATCAAAATGCACTGTCTACTTGAGCCTATGTTAGTATGAAAACACATCCAGAAGAACATTCAGTCAACTTTCTGAGTTATAAAGATTTGGTGGTAGTCTAGATTAGGTGAAATTCAGGAATAAAACTTTTAAATCTCAATGTAACCAATAACTTCAATTTCCTTCAACACCAAACATTTTATCATATTCTAGATATTTCTAGATATTTCCCTCCCTGAATTCTTAAATTACTTCAATAACTCTTCTGAGCACTTTCTATGTAAAAAGACTTTATTAAGTATTGCACATACCTTATTTCAGCTAATGTTCACATCAATCCTGTGAGGACATCTTCATTTTACATATAACTCAACAAGGCTTAGAGAAGCTAAGTGACTTGTCCTTGATTACAGAGCTGTTAAGAGGTAAAGACTGTATTTGAACTGTTTTCATCACGTAACACAAATGTACCTTTCCTATCTCTTTATTTGGTAATCACATACTGCCTCAAAATACATTTGTGCTACTGATTTTTACTCATAATTTTTTCTTCTGTTTATGTTTTTAAGACCAATAATTGTGCTTTGATATCTTTTAGTGTCCATTAGCAGGCTGATTCAAGTTGCTTTTATGACAGAAGAATGGCAAATTGTGTAAGTTTTGACAGGCTTTAAAATTTTTCAGACTCACACGTGTAAAATGGAGATGACACCAAAACTGAGTGCTTACTGTTAAATGGCTTACCTGTATTAACCATTTCAATCCTTACAAAAGCAGTAGAGATCAATACACTGTTGTTTCCACTCAAGAGATGAAAAAGCCAAAGGCTAGAGAGGTTCCCTAACTTTCCCAAGATTAGAAGGTTACAAACTATTAAGTAAGGAAGCAAGCTTCAAAATCAAGGTATTCTATCAGTAGTGCCAAACAGTTTAATGTCAAAACTGTTTCTCTAAAACTAGATAATGATTAATTGAAATCATATATTCATACAGTGGAGGAATTAAAAACTTATTCATTCCTTTCTTTTCCTTCTCTTCCCTTTCCTGTCCTCCCTGGTAGAGTGATCAAAGGCAATTTATGGGAGAGATAGAGAGAAAAGCAGAAAGCATAAGTGCTTCAATAACATCGGGAAAAAAGTTAAAACAGGGAGCCCGACATTCTCATTAAGATATCAATAATTTTCTTCTTAACGTGGAAATACTTTAAACCTCAAGTAAAATAGCATCCTATTGGCAAGATAATAGAGCGTAGTGGTTCTGGACCTTTTGGAGTCTGACAGCTCAAGTACTATTCTGACTTTGCCATACTGTGAGACCTTGGGTAAGACATTTTCATTCATTCGTTCATTCAATCATTGAAAAGTCTGCCTCCACATCGCCAAATGAAGCCTGTAGCTCTACATAGGTTTATTCTGAGGAGTAAATGAAATAATTCACCTGAAATACCTGGCAATACTCGGCACTTTGTAGTGCTCAATAAATGTTGGCTATTATTACTACCTTTAAGCCTAGCAAGGAGGAAAATGAACACTGTGACTTCAACTGAAGGAAGCCAGTATTGTGTTCCTAAGAGTTTTGTCTAATTTGTTGACAATTATGGTGTTATCAACTCAGATACTATTTAGCAAATCATTACTGACTCTTGATCATTCCTGCCAAATGTATGCTCCTCTCTACTC
Source organism: Myrmecophaga tridactyla (assembly GCA_004026745.1). Taxonomy (NCBI): domain Eukaryota; kingdom Metazoa; phylum Chordata; class Mammalia; order Pilosa; family Myrmecophagidae; genus Myrmecophaga; species Myrmecophaga tridactyla. The sequence continues at coordinate 22,155 of PVIY010021027.1, forward strand.
TCTTTCCCAGGGAAAAATAATGTCATCTAAGGTATTTGGAAATGTTTGCTTTGGGAATAGCTTTCGACTCCAGAGATGGTAGAACCTGAGATCTATAAATTAGCCACTAGAGTTCCCTGCTTCTCTCACTTCATTTGGGGCCTAGGCCTTATTGGGGGTGAGGTGGGGAGGGAAGGGGCCGCACAACTAAACACTTAGATTTAAAGCATCCCCCTCCGGTAAGACAGCATCCGACAAATTTCCTCCCAGAGGATGAGCGCTAGAACATTTACGAAAACCCACCCGAGAGCCAGCAACTCTCGTCTGTCAGCTCGGAGCCCGCGACCCGCAGGCAGGCTGGTGCAGAGAGGGACTCCGTTTACCCACCCCGAGCCCGGTCCAGGGAGGCCGGGCTGGGGCTGGGCCTGGGGCGGGGGGTGTGTCGGGACACTCCTCCCCAGTGCCCCGCGGCAGGATGGAGCAGGCCAGGGTCTCGCCGGCTCCCTGAGGGGCAATGGCGGGGGCAGCGGACGGGCTACTCGGTGGTCTGGGGATGGGCAGGGAGGGGAGGGACGCTGAGGTCCTCACCGCGGGCCGAGGGCAGTGGGTAGAGCTTCTCGGCCTTCTGCAGGAAGCGCTGGGCCTTCTCGCGGTTGCCGGCGTTCAAGGCCTCCCTGGCGATCTCGACACATTTCTCCGCCTCATCCCGATTCCCCTCCATGGCTTGCGCCTTCTTCCGTTTCCTCTGGCAGCGCAGCTACCAGGGGCGGAAGCCGCCGGGGCGGGGGCGTGCGGAGAACTGGGAGGAGCGCAGGGGACCGAGGCTGCGGCCCGGGAGGAGGGCGGGCTTCGCAGCTCCGCCTCCTCACGGCGGTCTTCCCGCCCCCTGCGGGCAGCTACGGCCAAGACCGCATCCCTCCTGGCCCGGGACTCGGCGACCGGTGCGCGGCACCCACAGGTTGCCAACCCCAGGAAGCGGGAGGGCGGGCGATACTAGCTGAGCTACCCGGATGGAGGGCGCGTTCCGCGGATCCCGGACCCCTGACCTCCGGCCGCGACTTCCGCAGACCGAAACCAGGCATTCGGGAGGTCAGGGTGATGTGATGGGACTGAGGGGATTCTCATTTTCAGTAAAACTCCCTGAGCACGAAGGCTCCCCTTCTGGGCCACCTTCGCGGTGGAGGATTCAATCAGGTGCGGACGCAGTCAGTCCCCGCGAAACAAACCGCACTGTTCATAAATGTTAGTGCGTCGTGTGACTCCCAACCCGGGGCTCGCTTTACAGCCTGTTTATTTTACCTACACCTTTCAGACCCAGACACTATTAGATTGTCAGACCAATTAGACAAGAAAAATTGTTACATTTGTAGTTTTCTCGTGAAAAGCACTGTCCTGTTCTCGCGACCAAAACAAAGCAGGAACCAGCCCTTTCACAACGCCTCACCATCACAAGAGACTTCTTGGTTTTTTCTCCTTTTCCATTTTTATAACTATCATAAAATGTCATACCGATGACATCAAATGTCATATTGATCTCTTGGGGGATTGCCATTGTTTTATAATGTCTGTATCCAAATTTTACATTTTCTGAGTAACTTGCCAGAAGCCACGTGTCAAAATGACCCACTCGACCCAGTCATTAACGATCCATTTTCTATGTTGATTTAACTTAGCCATGCTGAATGAACCATAGTCCACTTTCAAAGAAATTGTGGTTTTCTTGTATAAAAAGGGGTAACATATCTCCTCAAATGTTATTATAGACCTTATTACAAAGTGTCTAGCACTCAAAAAGGACACTGTTTGCTATTAGCTTTGAAGTCTAACCGTCAAGTTAATTCTGTGGAAACTGCTGTATTCAAGATTCCCCTACTTGTCCTCTCCCTCCCAAGCCCACCAAAGTAAATAGTGCACTGGTCTAGTAGTATCACATAGACCACTCAATGTACAGATGGCCAATCCTTAGTCTAAAAATCACAATATCATATCCTACTCCAGGAACTCCTGCCAGTTTAAAAACCTTACAAAGCTGATTACATAACCTTAAAACAATTTTAGTTGAACCATCTGTCTTTGAACTACAGAACTAATTTAATTTGAAGGGAAGAAAATGTGCTTAGTTATATCCTTGGATGAGTTGCCTATTCAAAATATAAGTTCCCATTACAATCAAGCAAATTTAAAACACAATTAGGTTGGGATATGACCTTTATTGAGCTTATCCACCAGAGTGGAAATAATGTCTGTACAAAACCAAATGTTTGTTACTATAACTTCTGCATCACAATTAAAATCCAAACAGTTTTTTAAAAACAGTCAACTCAATCAAAACCCACTACTTCAGAATCAATAGCTTCTTTGAAGCCACAGTAACACTTAAATATGGTTAAGACTCAAATGCAGAAATTTGGTTGGTTGGAAAGCGAATTAAACTTCCAACTTGCTCAAATAGAATTACAAAAAGGCAAAATTGTGTTTTTCACAGAGATACAGTCCACTGGAATCACCAACACTGGACAGCTGTTAGAGTATTTAGAGTCCTGAGATAATAAGGAATCCAGGCATCCTTTAGACAGTCTTCTGTTGTCCTTTCTTCCCAATCAGAGATTTGTGGATATGTGGAATGACACCTAGGAGAGTGACAGGGATTAATTTTACTTTAATCTACATATTTTAAAAAATCATACAGTACTTAAAATGAAGGCATTGTACAGTTCAACTTGAAATGTCTTTAAAATGTGACGCTCGAATAAGTAAGAATGCATTTTAAGTTACATATCATAAATCAAATTTCACGAATATACGACCACACTGCATCAATAAAAATGTGTCCTCTTAAACTAAAACAGAATTTTTTTTTTCTCTAAAGCATTTTAAAGTTTTAGTTACATACCACCCCCAGCAATTGTAGCCTTGATCAGAGAGTCCAATTCTTCATCTCCACGAATAGCAAGTTGCAAATGACGAGGGGTAATACGCTTTACCTTTAAATCTTTTGATGCATTTCCTGCCAGTTCAAGTACCTAGAAGGCAGAATCTAATCAATTTCCTTCGGCCAAGACCCAAAAAGCAAAATTAAACCTTCGTGAATGTAGATCTACCCATTGTCATCGTTCCCCGACTACCTGAATGGTAAGATACACAAAAACTACAGAGGGGGCAACCAATTATTTCCAAGAGCTGCAAACTCAAGCCTAACAGGATCCCTTATTGAACACCAGCTCCCTCTAGCGTTCTGAGAGGCTATTCGCCGCGTTTAGGGCCTGGGAGTTTTCTTGCATCACTTTCCTCCTTCCCTTTCCTCCCCCCCATAACCAAAACCTTTCCCAGATTATAGGTATACACCCATTTACCTCTGCGGTGAGGTACTCCAGGATGGCTGCGCTGTACACAGCGGCAGTCGCGCCCACACGCCCATGGCTGGTCGTCCTAGATTTCAGATGTCGATGAATACGGCCCACCGGAAACTTAATCGTAAGCACACACAAACATAAATGCACAAAGATCTAAGTGTCAAAGACGGAAAAATTATACAAGCGCCAAAGCAATGATCACGGACTACGCTGGTGCAGCAACACGCCCCAGGATCGACACGCGTGATCGGCTCCCACCCCCCCCCCATATTTATCGTATCGGCAACCCAAGTCGCGACACTACATCTCTCCTGAACAGACAAAACACCACAGAGCGGTGACAAACGAGAAACGAGGTGCAAGGAAAAAGGCCACGATTCTAACACTGTACGAACAACCACTGACCTGCAAGCCGGCTCTCTGCGAGCGGGAAACCGCCTTTGTCTTGGCCTTTCCGGAGTCCTTCCCAGCCTTACCGCCAGCCTGCGGCGCGCACACGCCCGAAAGCGGAGGAGGAACGGAGAATATAGGATTACCAGGGCGACGCGCCCCTCCCCCACGGCAACGCAACCCGGGCGCGAGCGCGGCCCCGCTGGGGTCTCCGGCCCGCCGCGCCGCGGGGGCGACCCCGCCCGCCGGCCCCCCGCGGCGCGCTCTTCGCGGCCGCGCGCCTCCGCCCGCCCGCCCCCAGTGGCCCTGCGCGCGCGACCTAACCGTCGCCGCCCGCCACGGGATCCGAGGCTGCTCCGCTCGCTGCCGACAAAACACCTCCCCCAGATCTTCTAAATCCTGTCTCCGCGCGTTCCCAACCGCCGCCACTTCACCCCATCCCCATGTATAACGGATCTTACTCCCACCGGCAAAAACCCGCGGAGTCGTCAAGCTCTTCTGCTAAGTTTACCATTTCGAATTCTGCTGTAGCTCAAACAAACAAGGCAGAGAAAGGGCTAGTCAAACCCCCAGCGAAACCCAACCGCCTACTCCTTCGTCGCACCGCGATTCAAACTGCGCTGTCTCCCGCCTTCCCCGCTCCCTTTATACTGCAGAATGTTCCCTCATCCGGGAACTCGGATTGCTCATCGCACCAATGGCTGCCACCCGCCCTCGGGACGCGTCCTTGAGGTCTCAGCCAATGATAAGGCTAAGAAAAGGACGGAGGGGCGGGTGCTTCGCAACTCGAGCCGCAATTGGGGCGTGTGAAGAGAGAGGTGGGGGAGGGCGGAGGGACGGCAACTGGGGAGAAGAAGGACACAGCGGCGGGAGGGAAGAAACAGAGCGAGCTACGCTGCAGGAGCTAAGGGACCAGCGGGTCGCGGTCACGTGTCGGGAGGAGGGGCTGAGGGGTTCAGGGGAGAGGCACTCGGTACCACCCCCTTCCTGAACCCCCAGCAGAGCTCTGGAGACCACGTGAAATGTCCTCCAGGCCTAGTGTACTCTATTGCCCCGGACCGTGCACGCTGGCACATCGCAGCTTTCTTTCGGGAACCCGGGCGCCCTCTTCTTCGCCCCCTTCGCATCCCAGGCTGCTACTCTTGTCAGACAGGTAGCGTAAACACATCCTGTGAAAGAAGTCCCGTAGTTTGTCCCGCTCCGCGAGGCATAGACTTCCAGTTTATTTCTCCTAGGCGAGCCCCCAGCTGCCTACTGATCAGACCCGCAGCTTCCTCTGCGTTTTCAGCTGTATTCCACCCGCTCTTTCCTCACCACTTTTGAATCCACCCCCGCTTAGTTCCGTGGGTACAAACAGTTGAGCAACCGCACTTCACTGGACTCAAGACCTTTTTTGTCTACCTCACAGGAGGCTTGGGGGTGAGGCGGTATTCTTTAATCAAATCAGAAACGTTCACATTTTTCTGGAGACTACACATGAATGGATTGTACCCATAACCTGATATTTAAAGTTGATCTAGTGAAACCTTGAAACTATTAAGTGTCAACTTTTTTTTACACTTAACATTTTGCTACAAATATTCAGTAAATGCCAGTAGGGGAACTCTTACATGATTCACAGTCAGTTACAGATGGTCCATGTAATCAGTTGCAAATGGTGGGCTTAAAAAATAGTGCGGTACACAAAGTACTATCATAATGCCAGCTACTTAATCTTCCAGCTAATAAATTAATAACACCTGTGTACATCTCCAGCAGCTTGTGAATAGCAGTGATATCAACTCACATTTACAATGTTTAATGGTTATTAATTTTTTGACAAAATTGGATAGTCAAATTCAACGTATATACTCTAAAGTACTTTGGATTGACTTTCAATTTGAAAGAGTTTATAAGATTAGAGACACTCCCTATTTCTGGGAGATAAATCCTAGAGAATGGATTCCCAACAATTTTGAGAAGGTCATTTTTTATTATTTCTCCCCCTGGGGACCCAGGGGTTCTTATGATGTTATTAATAGCAAGAGTCCGTCAGTTCCCCCACTTAATTGATGTAATAACAGTCAAAAGCTAAGAAACCTGAAGTAGTTAGCTTGAGCTCAATTGAAGCGTCAGGAAATCCGAGTCAACATTAATACCTTATCCAGTTTAGAGATTACTCTATGTGATCTTTGCCATGAGAGACCCAACTAAAGAAATTTACTCTTGCTTCACTAAATAGTGGTTAAGAGATTGAGTTCAAGAGCTGCAAGACTTAAAGTGTGCTCTACCTCCTCCGCACAGTATGATCTTAGTTACTAACTGTTGAAGCCTCTGCCAAGTGGGTATGGTAGCACCTAGTTTCATGTGATTATTGAAATAAGGAAAAAAGGTTTGCAAGGTATACAGTAGCATGTGTTGGCACACAGTAACTAGCACTCAGTAAACGATAACTATTATCTTTTACATTGGCTGGATGAAATAATCTTTAAAGTATCTTTGATTCCTAAATATTTTTTCCTGTGTAATAAATGGTATTCCTTGGATGTAGAATCAGCAAAATTTGAAACCTATTCAAGATAAACTCAACCAGATCATCTAAAATCTGAAATTGGTTTACTACACTCAACAGTTTTCCTCTTCCTGAAGTGAATGGAACAATAATGATTTCTTCCCTTTTCATAGCAGTTATGTGATGGTTTCCTACCCCTTTTCCTGTCCTGGAGAAAACCATGATGCAAAAATATTAATACTCTTATCTCTTTAGTACTTGTGTTCATGCTAATACATATGTAATATAGTCAGAGTTACATAATTTTTTTAAAGCCGTACCCAGTAAGTTACTTAATAAATGCTAATAGTGAAAAAAATTAATAATATGAATTATATGGTCTTACTATTATTGCCTTTTTTCTGAATAGCCTTTTTCTACTTCAGTCAGACACTCTACAACTAATTACTATCTCCTCTCAAACACTAGCAACTAGCAACTACTGTTGGTGTTGACTTTTTATGTAGAGAATTCAAGAGATCATCCCACACTTGGAAATTTCTAATTTCTCAAATACATCTTTCTTTAAACACCTTTTTTTGGGAGATCAATATGAAGAGACTTTCCACCTATTTCAAAGATGTTAGCCTAGATAGACAATAGCAGAATACTTCTGAGGAAATCCAAATTAGAATTTTGGTTCTTTGTTCCTAGGGCATCCTGGAAAGAATGTACCTTCAAAGACTCACTAGTTGTCAATAACTGAGTTCCAGCATGGTATAATACAAAATATTTACCCAGAATAAAAGAACTTGGATTGAGTCAGACTCAGCCACTCATTATTATTAAATAGGGATACATAGCAGCAGATAAGCCAACCTCATAAAATTGTGAAAGGGTTTCACAGAGTGTGAAGAATATATGGGGTGGTATATTAACTTTTGTGACACAAAGGTCACAAAAATTAATTTGTTCTCCCCAAATTCTACACGTAATATGATTATGTTAACAGAAGCCCATGCTGTTTAGTTCAGTGTTGATGAAGCCGAGGTCATGAGTTTTGAATTCCATATTGCCCAACTTTGCACTTTCCAGGATCACAGATTACATACATTCAATTCACAAATTCATGGAAAAGGTTACTGTCTTAGTTTTCCCAACCTGCCATGACAAATTGCACAAATAATTTGGCTTAAACAACAGGGATTTATTTTCTCATGTTTTGGGACCCTAGAAATCCAAGTATGAAGGTACTGGCAGGACTTGCTTTCTTCCACAGTGTAGCATTCCAGCAACATTTGTCACATGGCTATTTCTCTTTCCTTGTGTCTTCTCCTCCAGTTCTACCAGTTCCACTGATTGGCTTCTATTGACTCCTGGCTTTTCCTGACTTCTGGTTTTTTCTGACTGCTTCCAAATTTCCTTTGCTTATAAGGACTTAAACCACTTTGTGTTAAGGCCCTCTCTCATTCACTTTGGCCACATCTTAACAAAAAGCAACATTTTAAAAGTTCTGTATACAAATGGGTTCATGCCCACCAGACCAGAGTTTATGCTTTTGTGAGGTAAATGATTCAGTCCCCAACAGTTACAAGGATCAACCATATCCACTGCCGTTTTGGGCAAAACAGTTCAAGTACCTTGAGACCAAACATCTCTTCTATTACGGTGCTAAATTATTTTTTCCATTTCCAACAGTCCTCAGAATTTTTGGTGATTTCCTGTTTTGAGATCAAGAATCAAAGTTCTTTTTTTTCTCATATTATTTTTTCATTAACTTCTTTTTTTCCAAAGGGTACACAGTTACTGTTTTTGGAAAGTTATTCTCAGAAAGCATTATATATACCATATAAACTGTTTTCTTACAAAAATCTCATGCCCATGTACAAGACTATCATTGAGGAGTGATAAGTCCTGAGTTGCCAAGGTCTGGACATGATTTTTTCCTTTAGTTAGTTCTTATTCGCATTAACTGGATTTTTTTCTCTTTTACCACCTGTGCTGGTTTGAAAGGAAGTATGCCCCCTAGAAAATCCATGTTTTAATAAAAATTCCATTTCATAAAGGTAGAATACCCTATTCAATACTGTATGTTTGAAACTATAATCAGATCATCTCCCTGGATGGTGTGATTTAGTCAAGAGTGGTTGTTAAACTGGATTAGGTGATGACATGTCTCCACCCATTTGGGTGGGTCTTGATTGGTTTACTAGAGTCCTATAAAAGAGGAAACATTTGGGAGAATAAGAGATTCAGAGAGAGCAGAGCAGAATGACATAGCCACAAGAAGCAGAGTCCACCAGTCAGCAGCCTTTGGAGATGAAGACGGAACATGCCTCCCGGGGAGCTTCATGAAACAGGAAGCCAGGAGAAGAAGCAAGCAGATGACATCGTGTTTGCCATGTGCCCTTCCAAATGAGAGAGGAACCCTGACCGTGTTCACCATGTGCCTTTCCAGATGAGAGAGAAACTCTGATTGTGTTCGCCATGTGACTTCTCACTTGAGAGAAACCCTGAACTTATTGGCCTTCTTGAACCAAGGTATCTTTTCCTGGACACCTTTGATTGGACATTTCTATAGACTTGTAATTGGGGCATTTTCTCAGCCTTAGAACTGTAAACTAGCAACTCATTAAATTCTCCCTTTTGAAAGCCATTCCATTTCTGGTATATTGCATTCCGGCAGCTAGCGAACTAGAATACCACCCTATTATTAACACCTTGTAATAGTGATGCAATTTTGTTCCAGTTCGTACAAGAACTTTCCTAAATTTGTACAATGAATCACAATTATCATCTCACAACAGATTTCACATTCTTATACAGTCCCATGTTTTTATCCTCTAGCTTTCCTTATAGTGTCATATAGGACCCTAGACTTCTCCTTTCAACCATGCTCACACTCAGCACTGTTAATTACACTTACAGTATTGTGCTAACATCACCTCTATCCATTTGCAAACATTTACAATCAACCATATTAAAAACTCTACACAATAAGCATCATCTGCCCATTCTCTACCCTCTTTTTTTCTCCTGGTAACCTGTTCTCTATATTTTGACTCCCAAAGTTTGCTCATAATTAGTTCGTTTTAGAGACCATACAATATTTGTCCTTTGTGTCTAGCTTATTTCGCTCAACATAATGTTCTCAAGTTTTATCCATGTTATTGCATGCATCAGGACTTCATTCTGTCTTACAGTGACATAATGTCCATTATGTGTGTGTGTATCTATCTATCTATATATAGATAGATAGACACACACACACACACACACACACACACACACAATTGGTTTATCTACTCATCAGTTGATGGACACTTGGGATGTTTCCATCTTTTGGCAAATGTGAATAATGCCTCTGTGAACATTGATGTCAAAAGTCTGCTCACCTCCCTGCTTTCAGTTCTTCTGACTATATACCTAGGTGTGGGATTGCCAGATTATATGGCAGTTCTATACTTAGCTTCCTGAGGAGCTGCCAACCTGCCTTCCATAGAAACTGCACCCATTCTACATTCCCACCAGCAGTGAATAAGTGTTCCTATTTCTCTACATCCTCTCCAGCACTTGTAGTTTTCTTTTTTTTAAAAATAATGACCATTCTAGTAGGTGTAATGGTATATCATTGTGGTTTTGATTTGCATTTCCTTATTAGCTAAGTGATATTGAGCATCTTTTTCATGGGCTTTTTAGCCATTTGTATTTCCTCTTTGGAAAAATGTCAATTTAAGTCTTTCACCCATTTTGGTTGGGTTGTTTGTCTTTTTATTATTAAGTTGTAACTTTTTTTATGTGTTTTGGATATTAAACCCTTATCAGATATATATTTTCCAAATATTTTCTCTCATTGAGTAGGTTGCTTTTTCACTTTCTGGACAAAGTCCTTTAAAGCACAGAAGTATTATTCCATTTTGAAGAGATCTCATTTATCTATTTCTTCTTTTATTGCTTGTGCTTTGAGTGTAAAGCTTATGAAACAACCTCCTATCACAAGATCTTGAACATGCTTCCCTGCATTTTCTCCTAGGAGTTTTATGGTCCTACCTCTAATGTTTAGGTCTTTGATCCATTTTGAGTTAATTTTTGTATAAGGTATGAGATATGGGTGCTTTTTCATTCTTTTGCATATGGATATCCAGTTCTTCCAGCACTATTCGTTGAAGACACTTCTGTCCCAGTTGAATGGACTTGTCAACAATCAGTTAATTACACATATAACAGTCTATTTCTCAACTGTCAATTCTGTTCTATTGGTCAAATATATCTATCCTTATGCCAGTAGCAAGCTGCCTTGATGACTGTAGCTTTGTATTATGCCTTAAAGTCAGAAAGTGTGAGTCTTCCAACTTTGATTTTCTTTCTCAAGAGGTTTTTGGCTATTTGGAGTGCCTTGCCCTTCTAAATAAGTTTGATGCTTGGCTTTTCCATTTCTACTGTTCCAAAGTAGGCTGTTGGAATTTTGATGGATATTGCATTTTTGAATCTGTAAATCAATTTTGATAGAATTATCAACTTAATTATATTTAGTTATTCAATCCAGGAACCCAGAATGTCCTTCTATTTGTTTAGGTCTTGACTTATATTAGCAATGTTTTGTAGTTTTCTGTGCATTTGTCCCTTACATCCTTGGTTAAATTTATCCCTAGATATTTGATTCTTTTAGTTACTACTATAGATGGAATTTTTTCTTGATTTCCTCCTCAGATTGCTCGTTCTAGTGTATAGAAATACTATTGATTTTTATATATTGTTATTGTATCCCACCACTTTGCTGATACATTTATTAACTCTAGTAGCTTTGTTGGAGATTTTTGAAGACTTTCTAAATACAAGATCATGTCATCTGCAACAGTGAAAGTTTTCTTCTTTCTTTACAATTTGGGTGTCTTTTATTTCTTTTTCTTGCCTGATTGCACTAGCTAGAACTTTCAGCACATTGTTAAATAACAATGGTGATAGTGGGCATCCTTGTCTTGTTCCAGATCTTAGAAGGAAAACTTTCAGTATTCACCATTGAGTATAATTCTAGCTTTTGGTCCTTCATATATGCCCTTTATTGTGGGAAGTTCCCTTCAATTCCTATGTTTGAAGTGTTTTTTTTATAAAGAAGGGATGCTGGATTTTGTCAAATGCCTTTTCTGAGTCAACTGAGATGACCATATGGTTTTCCCTTCTATTTGTTAATGTGATGTATTACATTTTCTTGTGTTGAACCACCCTTCCATACCTGGGATAAACCCCACTTGATCATGGTGTTTAATTCTTTTAATGTGCATTTGTTTTAGATTTTCTGGTATTTTGTTGAGGAATTTTGCATCTACATACATTAAAGAAATTGGTCTCTAATTTTCTTTTTCTTGTAGTACCTTTGTCTGGCTTTGGTATTATGGTGTCATGGTCAGGGATATGTGTCAACTTGGCCAAGTTGTGGTACCTGTTTACCAGCATGTGCCCTGGCCTGTCTGTTGCAATGAGGACCTTTCATAGAATTAGATCATGATCACGTCAGTTGCATCCACAGCTGATTCCATTTGTAATCGGCCAAAGGGGAGTGTCTTCTACAATTAGTGATGCTAAATCTAATCATGGGAAGCCTTTTAAGGAGGACTCAGAGGAGACAGTTCCCATTCCTGCTTCGGCTGGTGAGCCTCTCCTGTGGAGTTCATCCAGACCATCCATCAGAGTCGTCGGCTTCACAGCCTGCCCTGTGAAACTCTGCATTCCTGCGGTCACATGAGACACTTTTATAAATTTTATATTTGCGAGTGTTCCCTGTTGATTCTGTTGCTCTAGAGAACCCTAACTAATACATGTGGTAATGTTGGCTTCATAGAATGAGTTAGGTTGAGTTCCATCCTCTTCAATATTTTGGAAGAGTTTGAGCATAATTGGCATTAATTCTTCTGGAATGATTGGTAAAATTCCACTATGAAGCCATTTGTACATGGTTTTTATTTTTAGGAGGTTTTTGATGACCATTTCAAATCTGTTTACTTGTGATTGCTTTGTTTAGATCTTCTATGTCTTCTGGAGTCAGTGTGGGTTGTTCGTGTTTTTCTGTGAAGTTGTCAATTTCATTTAAGTTGTCTAGTTTATTGCCATAGTATCCTCTTATAATCCTTTTTATTTCTGTGGGGTCAGTAGTAATGCCCTATTCTCATTTCTAATTTTATTTGTTTGAATCTTCTTTAGTTTTTTCTTTGTTGGTCTAGCGAAAGGTTTGTCAGTATTGTTGAGTTTCTCAAAGAACTAACTTCTGGTTTTGTTGATGCTCTCTATTGTTTTTTTATTCCCTATTTCATTTATTTCTGCTCTAATCATTGTTATTTCTTTCCTTCTATTTGCTTTGGGGTTAGTTTGCTATTCCTTTTCAAGTTCTTCCAGTATGTAGTTAGGTATTCCTTTGTAGCTCTTCCTTCTTTTTTAATGCAGGAATTTAGGGCAGTAAAATTCCCTCTTAGTAGTGCCTTTCCTGCATCCCATAAGTTTTAATATGTTATCTTGAGATAGTTAATTATTTCTCTTGTAATTTTTCTTTGATGTACTGATTGTTTTAGGGTGTGTTGTTTAGCTCCATAAATTTATGAATTTCCCAGTCCTGCACCTGTTACTGATTTCCAGCTTCATTCCATTATGATCAGGGAAAATGCTTTGTATAATTTCAGTATTTACATTTATTGAGACCTGTTTTATGATCCAACATGTGGTCTACCCTGGAAAATGATCCATGAGCACTTGAGAAGAATGTATATCCTGCTGTTGTAGGGTGCAGTGTTCTGTAAATATCTGTCAGGTGTAGCTTTTGTATGAAGTTCTCTGTTTCCTTATTAGTCATCTGTCTACATGTTCTATCTATTGATGAGAATGTTGTATTGAAGTCTCCACCTATTATTGTAGACATATCTATTTCTTCTTTCACTGTTGCCAGTGTTTGCCTCATATATTTTGGGCATCCTATTGGTTAGATGCATAAATATTTATGATTGTTACTTCTTCTTGGCAGATTGTTCTTTTTGTTAATATATAGTGCCCTACTTTGTCCTTTTTAACATTTTTGCATTTAAACTGTATTTTGTCTGATATTATTATAGCTACCCCCATTCTTTTCTGGTTACTCTTTACAATGAATATCTTTTTCCAACCTTTCACTTTCAACCTGTTTCTGCCCTCTGCTCTAAAGTGAGTCTCTTATAGACATCATATAGATGGGTCATATTTTTTATCCATTCATCCAGCCTATGTCATTTGATTGGGGGGTTTAGTCCATTAACATTCCAAATTATTACTATAAAGGCAATACTTTCTTCAACTATTTTATCCTTTTGTTTTTATTTATTTAGTTATTTATTTTTGTGCATGGTCCAGGAATTGAACCCAGGTCTCCTGCATGGAAGACAAGCATTCTACCATTAAACCACTATCTTTTTGTTTTTATATGTCATATCTTATTTTTGTCTTTTTTACCCTTTTAGTTACCCTTACTGATATTCTTCATTTCTATACTCTTGTGCGAGCTTCTTTCTCCTATCTTTTCCTTTCAGTATTGCCTTTAGTATTTCTTGGAGGGCAGGTCTCTTAAAGAACTCCTTCAGTTTCTGTTTATCTGTGAATATTTTAAACTTTCTCTCATTTTTGAAGGACATTTTTTTCCAGATAAATAGTTCTTGGCTGGCAGTTTTTCTCTTTCAGTATCTTAAATATATCATATTATTGCCTTCTCACCTCCATGGTTTCTGATGAGAAATTGGACTTAGTCTTTTGAGCTTCCTTTGTATGTGATGGATTGCTTTTCCTTTGCTGCTTTCAGATTTCTCTCTTTGTCTTTGGCATTTGACATCCTGATAAGTAAATGTTTTACAGTAGGCCTATTCAGATTTATTCTGTTTGGAGTACATTGCACTTCTTGGACCTATATATATTGATGTTTTTCATAAGAGTTGGGAAATTTTCAACCATTATATCCTCAAATATCCTTTCTGTTCCTTTTCCCCTGTTTTGCCCTTCTGGGACACTCAGGATGTATATATTTGCTTGTTTTGTGCTGTCATTCAATTCCCTGAGACCTTGCTCAAAATTTTCCATTCTTTTCCCTATATATTCTTTTGTCTGTAAGATTTCAGATGTCCTATCCTCTAGTTTGCTGATCTGTTCTTCCACCTCTTCAAATCTGCTGTTGTATGTATCCATTGTATTTTTATTTCTTCTAATGTGCTTTTCATTCCTATAAATTCTGTTATTTTTTGCATGCTTTTGAATTCTTCTTTATTTCTTTTGCCACGTCTTTCTTCATCTACTAGAATTTAAGTTTATTTACAGATCACTAATTAGTCTTTTCAACTCCTTATATCTTCTCTGAAGTTTTAATTTGTTCCTTTGACTTGGCTATATCTTGCTGTTTCTTAGTATGGCTTGTATATATATATATTTTTGCTTGTGTCTAGGCATTTGATTTTCTTGATGAATTTATTCTGGAGGTTAATTTGCTTCTCTTGCTTATGGTTTCATTGTTGATTGGCTTTGTGCTATAGCTCTTCTTTGACTTGGTTCAACTTACTCTAAACCTTTAAAATAGCATATGTTTGGGTGGGCCACAGTGGCTCAGCAGGCTCTGCCTGCTATGCCAGAGACCTGGGTTCGAATCCCAAGTGCCTGCCCATGCAAAAAAAAAAAAGAGAGAGAAAGAAAGAAAAAATAGCACGTTTAACCAATCAGAAGTTTTTCAGCTTTTATAATTTTATTCTTGCCCTGAATATATAGTACAATTTTGAGATTGAACTATTTCTGCAATTGTTTCAAACCCAGGAAAAATCTGTTTTCCCTCTTCCTCCTCTGGGAATTTTGATCTGTTCTGTTTGTGTATAATTTGACTCTATATGTTTTTAACACTCCTTTTGTTATCTTTAGCTACTTTTACCTGTAGGGCTAATTCTGAGAGGAGGAACCCCTAAGAGGACCTACCCAAGTTAGATTTCCCCCATCAAAACAGGCCCAGGACCCACAAAATAGATGTAGATCAGGAAAGTACCCTGTGGAGGAGGGTCAGAAGGATACCAGCCTTCCTTATGATGTCTCCCTGAATCAGTGTTTTCCTGTCAGCCCAACAGATGGCACTCTTTAGCCAACTGCTCCCCACAGTCCTAAAATGATACTGTGCTTTTAATCCTCAGCCAACTCAGCCCCTACAGCCCTGCAGGGTACATGGCTGAGATAGATGCTGCCAGCTGCTTTTGGCCAGGGTGGGTTTGCTCAGTTCCCATACTTTGGGATCTGAGTTCTCTAAAAACAGTTGCAAACCACGTTGGGACTTTCCAACCTCCTCACCCCTGCCTTTACTTGGGGACCAAGCCACTCTTCAGCAAACTGACCTGACAATCCAAGAAGTTATAATATCAACTCAATCAGCACCACTTCTGCCCCTGCCAGAGACAGGATTGAAATAGAGGCTGCCAGCTACTTTCTTCCCTATGTCGATTAAAACTGTAGCTGTTTTCTCACAGCTCGAATACAGCACTCTAAATTCACTGATCAAAATCCAGAGTCAGTGCCCAGCTCTGCCCCACACCCCCCATTTTTCTCAAGGAAGAGCTGTCTGTTAGCAAACTTCTCCCCACTGCCCTGAGAAGTTACACTGTCTCCCCTTCAACCCTGATTCCTTCCCTGCCAAGGACTGGTTTGAAAAAGTGGCTAACAGCTATTTTCTGTTGGGCTGGTTAAACTGGTGTTCTCACAGCTGGAGTCCCAGCATCCCAAATTCAGTACTCAAGAGCCAGAGTCAGTGTCTGCTCCCTGTCTCCCCTCTTCTCTTGAGAAGAGTTTTCCTTCAGCAAATTGACCTCTACTCCCCTGAGAATTTACAGTGTCTCTCAATTTGCCCTGCTTCCTCCCCTCCTAGGAGCAAGGTTAAAACAGAAACTGCTGGGTAATTTCTGTCTTGGGTGGGTTGTAAATTTAGCTATAGTCAGAGCTGGTACCCAGTAGTCTGAATCCATTAGTCAGAAGCTGCAATAGGCACCTGACTGAGTCTCTCCCACCTCACCCACATGCCCTGGAGGATGAACTGAATCCTGGAAGTCCCTACTCTGCTGTCTTGTGGTAAACAAACAAACAAACAAACAAACGAACACACTACCTTTTATTGATTTTTCGGTTTTGCAGAGACGGGGAAGGGGATTTCAAAAGTCTATGTGTTGATAATATCTTCTCAAATAATATTTCACTTACCTATGTTAGAATTTTATAACTCTTATCTCCCCATCTAAGTTATATATTTGTATGCAGAGTAATGTCCCTACCACATATTCCTAATATTATGGCAGGAAGATTATTGTAGATATTTATCATATTTTAATTATTGTATATACTTCTTTTACATATATATATATGCAGCTGAGATTGATGCAGTACCACACATCATAAGACATCTTACCACAACCCCTCCCAAATAATGGAGTACACATGATATATTCCAAGTTGGTGCTGTCAGCTTGTTCTGTAAAATAGAGCATGATCATCAAGCTGTATTACACTCCAGGCACTATGCCAAACACTAGGATTGGGAGATAGGGGATATATAGGGTTTAGGTCCTTCTCTCAATGTAGCTGAGAGGATTAGACAAGGAGTAAAATTTAAACAATGCTTTAATCATTAAGACCACATTAATAAGGCCATTGCAAAACAAATTCCTGATTGCCTGCCAAATGAAAAGTCTCTGTGGTTTAAAGGGCAAAGAGAATGGCTGGCTGGAGTTTTGAGGAGTTTATACTTGAACAAACTAGGGAGAGAATTTTTTGGCATAGCAGGTTGGAGTAAGGAAGAAGCAATTAGAGGGTAAATGTGGCAGTGATTGCTGTTTCTAACTCTTATCCATTTTCCAATTTTTAGCTGGACACATAATCATTAGAATAAAAGTATATTTGGCCCTAAGATTAAATTTGGACCCAAACGATTAAACAGCCATGGTGGGTGCAACATCCAGGAAGTTTCCTTAAAGGAAAGGGCAAGTACTTTCTTCTTTTCTTTTTCTTGCTGACTGGAAGGAAGACAGAGTTAGAGAGCCATCGTGGGCCATGGGAAATATAGGCCACACATGAAGGGAAAAAAAAAAAAGATAGACGCAAAGGTCTTTGACAGTATGGAATATCAAATCTGCCCTGGATCACTCTGGACTTTTATACATACTTTGTTTGAACTACTGTTATTTTGAATTTCCTATCACTCACAGCTGAACCAATCCTAACCATTACAGAAAGCCAACTTCCTAAATCCTTGGAGAAAGACAGCACACTTTACCCTGAGTCACTAAGAAACAATATTTCTGAAAAGGGAAGACTACATACTTCCTGAATTTCAAGATACTGATCTAGCTGCAAGGTTTAGGGTAAATCGTAAAAAAATACTTTTTGTTAGAACAATTTTAAAGATGTCACTTATGTATAAGACCTAAAAATTCTAACATCAAATCAAGAGAAGGATGTGAAACATTTTGAAGGTAGAATCGATAAGATTTAGTGACTGACAGGGTGTGACATTTAAGAAGACATAGGTGGTAGAGATGAGCACTAAGGAAAGGAAAAGGGGCATAAAAGAAAACTCCTAGGTATTTTAGATGGGTTATCTGGGAGATAAAGTAGCAAAACCATCTACAAAAATAAGGAAACCAGGGAGT
This sequence comes from Myrmecophaga tridactyla, assembly GCA_004026745.1. Lineage (NCBI taxonomy): Eukaryota > Metazoa > Chordata > Mammalia > Pilosa > Myrmecophagidae > Myrmecophaga > Myrmecophaga tridactyla. The sequence continues at coordinate 40,019 of PVIY010021027.1, forward strand.
AGATGCAGATGAACAGAGGGTAGGAGAGAGAGGTAGGTCAGGAAAGTATGAAATATTGACTTTAAATTTACATTAGATGAATCCAAGTAGAATTTTCAAGTAGGTATGGTGGCCATGGGGGTAGAAGATTGTGGAAGGAATCAGGTTCAAAGAAATATGGTAAGGAATATTCCTAACAAAGAAGTTAGGCGAGCAAGGAAAAGAGTGAACACAACTGAAAGCTGAAGAGCAGCCAAAGGAAAAAGCACGAAAGAACTAAAGTGTGGGGTCACACTGGGCACAATGATTCCATACTGAGCTAGAGGAACTCCTTGTAGTTATAACATCTAACAAGACGGTGTTCAAAAAATTTCTGTGTGTGTATTGTTAGCTATGGATATTGGTCATTTATCTGCTTTTGACCTTTATAATTTCCTCTGTTTGCCAGAGATGACATTGCCATAGTTTTGGGGACTAAACCTGGTTTTAGCAAAACTCTTGGTTGTTACAAATAAATCTCTTTATACATACAAGAGAATGATAACTGAGAAAAGCCCATTGGCTACATTCTGTAAGTTTGAATTTCACACAACTTTCTTAGTATGAGAGGGACTCCAAATTCCATCTTTTTTTTTTTTTTTTTTTTTTTACATGGGCAGGCACCAGGAACTGAACCTGGGTCCTCTGGCATGGCAGGCGAGCATTCTTGCCTGCTGAGCCACTGTGGCCCCAAATTCCATCTTAATCCTGGTGATAAAAAGAACTCTTTCATCTGACAAGAGTTTAAAACCACACAACATATACTTCACTCCTCACCACAGAGCAGCCACAGAGCAAAAACCATGTAAACTGTGTGGCCATTACATCCTTTGCTAAAACCCAGGAACAGATAAGTATGACTCCCTAGTCCTTTCAATAGGACAACATTGCTCCGAGAAGAGTCTAGTGACTTTCCCTTATACTTTTTTCATATACTTTGTGTGCTGGCTTGAAACTGTTGTATATCCCAGTAAATCCATGTTCTTTAGCATGGATTCAATGCTAAAGAACAATTCAATATTGCTGGGTGGGATCTTTTTGATTAAGTTGTTCCCATGAAGATGTGACTCACCCAATTGTGGGTGGGACCTTTTGACTAGGTGATTGCCATGGAGATGTGTCTCTACCCATTCAAGGTGGGGTTGCTTGCTAGAGTCCTTTAAGAGGGAACCATTTTTGAATAAAGCTTCAAGCAGAGATGTATGGAAATGAAGAAAGAAAACACCCCTGGGGAAGCAGTTTGAAATGAAAAGCCAGAGACCCTAGCAGCCACAGGCCCTCCCAGCTGACAGAGGAGTTCCGGACCCATTGGCCTTCTTGACTGAAGGTATCTTTCCCTGGATGCCTTGATTTGCACATTCTTATAGCCTTAGAACTGTAAACTTCCAACTCAAAAAATTTCCTGTTTAAAAGCTGTTCCATTTCTCATATAGGGCATTCTGACAGCTTTAACAAACTAAAACATTTTAGTCTGTGTTTTGGTGTGGGAGACGTTTGGGATTATTGTTAGCCCAGCATAACTTAGTGAAAGCTAATACAGCTTTCAATACACATATTGTATTTTTTTTTTGCATGGTCAGACACCAGGAATTGAACCTGGGTCTCTGGAACGACAGGCGAGAACTCTGCCTGCTGAGCCACTGTGGCCTGCCCACATACTATATTTTTTGAGAATCATTTTATTAGATGTTGTAATTTCTTTAAGAAGCTTTCCAGTTTCTTATAGAATTACTGTTATTGGGACTTAATTCAGTGCCCAGGCAAAGGATAAAAGTGCAGTGCTTTTGCTATAGGAATAGATATAGGTTAACAGATAAAGATGAACAAATCAGCAGGTTTAAGATACGTGAGAAAAAAATCAACTCTAAAAATACTACCTAGTGATTTTTTACATTTATAGGATGCTTTATGATTCTCAATCTACTTTTATATAGCGTTCCATTGAACCTAACATATGAATGAAACACTAGTATGACTTTTGTCCATTTTCAAAGATAGAGAAATAGATCTACAGAAAATTCAGGAATGCAGAGAATGTTATTTCCACAGCTTTTGTACTTCTGACTGAAAAACTTCTCAAAACAGGATCTAATCAACACCTATGCCCATCCTGTAATTTTTTCCTGCCAAACGAAATAAGTAAACTCATAATTTATAAGACATTGATGTCATTCTTTCCAGATGAATACTGTGTTCATTGTCCTGATATTTCATGAAATTGTCTAATTTCTTTCAATGAGCCATCTCCTCTGCTCAAAATCTCAGTGGAATACAGTCTGAGACAACCTCTTCTTTCATTAATAGACAAGTCCAAAACTTTAGGCAAAAGTTGTCCAGATCATTTATCATATCTCATGACAGGCTATGGAAACTTACATGCTGGCTCTTTGTTAAGTTTTTTATTTCCTGTTTTAAAAACTGAAACATTGTACTCATCTTCTCAAAAATGAAACAAATCACTTTTTGCTCCAAACTAACCTGACAATTCAGGAAATTAAAAAAATCTGTAGGGAAAGGAAAAAGCAAAACACTAGCAAATCAGTGTTGCTGTATAATATTATAATGTAGAAGAATTTGTTTCACATCACTGATTTACAATGTAATAAGATTTTACTAATTTGAAGAAAAGGCTTGCCAAATTAATGAATTATAGAGCACTTGAAGATACAGTTTTTATATGTATGTGTAGTATGCATAAATATAAATATATAACAAATTCAAAAACTTACATATAAATATATAAAACTCCCACATGGCTACAAATAAGTGTTGTCAAAAACAAATACTATTATTGACAGCCCCTTCCAACATGAAAAAGTTAAATGGTCATAGCCCAAATACCCCTAAAGAGTGGGACAAAACTGGAAAAATATTTGCAAGCCCCCTTCAGGGAATGGTGAGAACGGGGAGAAATTCAACTTGCCCAAGTTGAATTCTTGATATTCTCACAAGCAGTGTGGACAACCAAAGCTATAAGCTGAGCCCCCAGTCTTGGGGCTTGTTCATATGAAACTTAACCCCACAAAGGATAGGTCAAGTCTACTTAAAATTTAGGCCTA
>PVIY010021028.1:0-24447 GCA_004026745.1 Myrmecophaga tridactyla
AGCCGCAGGAGTGGCAGGAGCGGCGGCAGCAGACGACCACGGGGGTGCTGCAGCAGCCCCCACAGCAGCCGGCGCAGCAGGGGCAGCAGGAGGAGCAGCAGCCCACCCGGTAGCACCTGCAGGTGGTGCAGCTGCCGCAGCCACCGCCGCAGCCACCACTGCAGCCACCACAACCTCCACAGCCACAGCAACCCATGGTGTCAGTAGAGAGGACTCGGGTGAGTGAGGGGAGAGGAGTCAGGAGGTGAGAGTGAGGTCTGACGCCTCCTTCTGCTGGGGGGCCCTTATATACTGCCCCTGCTTCCATATTTTTGGCCCAATTTTCATAGAAGAAACTCACAAGACCTTCTATTTACTTCCTTCCTGGGCACCCCAACATGATAAAAATTGCTATTGTTAGCACAGCAGTTTCCTTAGAGCGCCTTTGACTTTTCTGTTATGAATGCAATATTTATGTGTTGTATCTTTGGTCCAGAAGAGGAAAAACGATTGCCAAATTAGAAAAAAGTAAGCTTAGGGGCCTCAAAACTATGCTTCTTATTTCAAACATAGGTCATCATAGAAGTGTCCGAGCACCCCAGAACTTCCCCAGCATTCTGGGGAGCCAACATGTAGAGCTAAAACCATCCTTCCCCTGAAGCCTCGGTTGCTGAGAAGCATATCAAAGGAAGGTCCATCAAGGAAGACTTGTTTCTCCTGCTTTCAAAAGATAAGCTTATGAAAAGACTGCACTTGTGGACACAGGTATCCCAACATTCTGGGGCAAGTGCTAAGGTGGGAGAGCTTTTGGAGGGGTTTTCACAACCACTAGACATGCCTCTTTTCTGCATTGTATGAAGGTACCTGGATTTGCTAGGCAGGCCTGAGAGTCTGAGGATTGTCAAGCAAGAACACAACCCTACAGCCTATTAATCTCACCCACAGTCCACATGGGGCAGGAAGTGGAGACCTGACAGGCAGAGACAGGAGACTGAGACTCATCATTTCAAGCAAACTTTCCCCTGGGGCATGGTCAGGCTGAAAGGTGGCTTGGCCACAAAGTCTTCACATGAGAGGAATGAGACATCTAGCCAACTGAGGGAACCCTTCTGTGGTGGTTGGAAGCTGTATGGACCCAGAAAAGCATGTCCTTAAATCTAACCCTTCCTGTGGGCATGAACCCATTGTATGTAGGTCCTTTTGATGAGGCTACTTCAGCTAAGGTGTGACCTACCTCATTCAGGATGGGTTTTAAGCCTCTTCCTGGAGTTAAAAGAGAATGAAATTCAGCCAGAGAGAGAGAAAGCCACAGAAGCAAGAAAGTGAACATAAGTGAAACCCAAGAGAGAAGGGAGGGACCAGCACACGCCGCCATGTGCCTTGCAGTGTGGTAGAGGAGCCCAGGATCGCCAGCAGCCAGATTCCGGGAAGAAGGCATTGCCCTGATGAAGCTTTGATTTGGACATCCTCCTGGCCTCAAAACCATGACGGAATAAATTCCCATTGTTTATCTTGACCCATTTCATAGTATTTGCTTTGAGCTACCTAAGAAACTAAAACACCTTCTTATTCTATTTTTCCAATTATTTAACAAATGAGAAGCAGAAATCTCACCCTGGGCAGATGACTTAGGAGTAGACCACACAATTGTATTTTAGCATCTGACATCACACAGTTATTTTTTGTAATTTTTAAATCATAAAGTACTTCTTCTTGTGAATAATTAAGCTCCCAGGGAGCTTAAAAAGAATATCTATGTTTTAAGGTGAGCTATAATATGAAATGTGATATATTTAGAAATGCCTACTCTTTCCCTTCCGAATTTCACTTAATTTTAAGATTTTTTTTGTTGTTGTTAAATAACTTAAGGGGTGGAATGAATTGCTACAGAGAGTGGATCAATTGTTTTCCTAACCTGTGATGACTGAGAAGTATAAAATGAAACTACAATAGTGTTGTAATGTAGATGAATTTGGTTGTAAGGGGTTGTTTAGAGTCATGCATGTCACTGATTAACACTACAGATTTAAATACGTTCTTGCATGAACTAGTACGCGATGTACAGCACTGGTACAAAGAGTTAAAAATAAAGTGGTATATGTGGAAAAATACCTGTTGCACGCTATGGACTACAGTAAATAGTAATAGCTTAAAATTCTTTCATCAACAGTAACTGGTGTGTCACACCAATACTAGGGGTCAGTAATTGAGGGAGATAAGGGATTTGGGGTATTTTGGGCTTTTTTTGTGTGTCTATCTGATAATTTTTTTTGGAGCAATGAAAATGTCCTAAAATGGAGTTTGATGATGATTGCACAACTAGATGATCAAACTGTGAGACACTGATTATATACTTTGGATGGAATATATGATAAATGAGTATTATATCAATAAAATCTGCAAAAAAATGAAACAAATTTTATGTGGCTCTAAACTCAGACTCTTACGGTTATAAAAATATGATAATTCATAGATACTTTTTAAATACAGACGTTGGGGGTTTACAAAACAATCCAGCATAAAATGCAGTGATCCCACATACCTATGATAAGCCCCTTGTGTTGGTGTGGGACATTTGTTACAATTGATGAACACACAGGTATAAAGATGTGCTACTAAGTACAGCCCAGTTAGCCATAAATGCTTTAAGCAACTATTTAGTTCTATGAATATCCACTGAATACTCACTGCATGCCAGGTACTATTCTTAGGTCCTTCAGCAAAACACATATAGACACATGTAAATTCTCATGGGCAGGAATCTCTTAAAAGTGTGCTCTAATCCAAATAAAGATTTAAGAGACAGGTAAAGGCTAAAATTAGCAATATTAACTGGTCCCAAGGAGCCTCGTGAGACCTTTTATGGATGTTGGACAAACAACAACAAGGAACTGGCTGTGAATTCTGGATCCGGCTCAGTACTAAAGGGCCCCCCTGCAGAAGGAGGCGTCAGACCTCACTCTCACCTCCTGACTCCTCTCCCCTCACTCACCCGAGTCCTCTCTACTGACACCATGGGTTGCTGTGGCTGTGGAGGTTGTGGTGGCTGCAGCCGTGGCTGCGGTGGCTGCGGCGGTGGCTGCGGCGGTGGCTGCGGTGGCTGCAGCGGTGGCTGCGGCGGTGGCTGCAGTGGTGGCTGTGGCAGCTGCACCACCTGCAGGTGCTACCGGGTGGGCTGCTGCTCCTCCTGCTGCCCCTGCTGCGCCGGCTGCTGTGGGGGCTGCTGCAGCACCCCCGTGGTCGTCTGCTGCCGCCCCTCCTGCCGCTCCTGCGGCTCGTGCGGCTGCGGCTCCTGTGGCTGCGGGAAGGGCTGTTGCCAGCAGAAGTGCTGCTGCCAGCAGAAGTGCTGCTGCCAGAAGTAATGCTGCTGCTAGGCGGCCGCGCCCTGAAGGTGCTGCTGGGGAGACTGCTTGCTTCTGTTGCTAAGGTTTTTCTCCATCCCATCCTGTCTGGTCCCTGATGTCCCCCTGTCGCCTGGGCTCTATGGCATTTTCCTCCTTGGTTCTCATACTTTGTTCCTTCCTGTGGCTTTGGACTCGCTCCAGATGCTCTCCTAAAGGTTTCCTAATAAAATGCCAAAGTAAGCTCTGAAGAGTTTCCCTTCGTTTTATCCTTATAGTTATTTTCATTTAGCAAGAATTAATTACAGTCTTCCATGGGGTGGACCCATCAAGGATATACACATAATTATGGGCTGCATGATTTACAATCCGACCGTATACAAATAACCATGAACCTGAGGCTCACCTGTATCACACAAGTCTAAAGGTGCATGTTGGTGGGGTGTGTTATGGGGATGGGGCCTTGCCTTTTTGGAAAGGGAATGGGTACAAAGAACGGGAACAGAGTGGTGAAGCGGGTGATATTTTGGGGTGTGTTTTGAAGAATGGGTAAGGTTTTGACAAGTGGGAATGACTGGGGGCAGATAGATATTCCAAGATAGCGAGGGATGGGAAAGTTCAGGGCACATGTGGTAGATTTAGCCAGTCATAAATTTTATCTAAAATAGAGTATATCGGGTGGGCCACGGTGGCTCAGCAGGCAGAATTCTTGCCTGCCATGCTGGAGACCTGGGTTTGATTCCCAGTGCCTGCCCATGCAAACAAAACAACAACAACAAAAGAATAGAGTATATCAACATAAACATTCAGAAATAAACAGTGGAAGAAAAATTAAGCCTTACAATTTGGAAAGCTGAGGATTTAATAAAATCAGCATCTGCAGCAACCAGCATTCATGCTTTCCCTTGTTATATACCAGACATAATTCTAAGAACCTGTATGTGCCGCAAGCAGGTTGTGAGAGAAGTACGATTCCCATGCCCCATTGCACCTCCAGGGAGAGCTCAGAGAAGTTAAAGAACGAGCTCCGAGTATACAGCTGGTGGAACTCAGACGTGCGTCCATGGTCTGGGCTGGTGAAGGTTTGGAGAGCAGGAACTGGACTGTGCAGCAACACACAGGGCTGGTGGATTCACGGGGAGAAAGGACGGTGTGTCAGGGTACATGGGACACGCAATGGGCACCTAGAAGGGCGCCACGGTGGAAATGGCAAGGGCGTTTGTGGGAGTTAAAGGAAAAATGCAAAACACAATCAGCAAGTGCGTAACCTGCGACTACAAAATGAGCCTGATGACACTGATGATCTGACAACACATTGTGACACTTCCTCTTCTATTCCAGCAGATTCGGGATACTGTATAAGGTAGCCCGCTTTAATTTATATTAGATATGGCAAATTCCACAGTTGTAAATAGGACCAGTTTCAGAATTAGGTGAGGAACTGACCATTTCCTCGAAATTCTTTGTTTTAATCTGTAAGGTGTAGAGGGAAAGGGAGTCGATAACCTAAAACAATCTGTCCGATGAATGTACATGTTAAATTCCTTCACACATTTCTCTGATCCTATTTACTCAGTGTTTATTCTATTGCAGATGCTGTCCGACATGGCTCATTTGCTATGTTGGTCTGACCTAAAAATATCTAGGCTCAAAAATAGTGGGTTTTTTGGGTCTACTTATCTAATCTTGATCTGTTATTTTCATTTCTAAGAGGAGTATTTGGATCTAGATAGTAGACCAAAAAACATTCTGTATGGATCACAGGGCTTGGTACAAATTATAGTTTGCTAATAAATGCTGGAGGAATGAGTGGACACTATACACACATACACACAAAATACATAAAACTGATATAAGCTACATATGTTTATGTATATTATTCATCTTAGTTATATTTATGTTATATATGCCACTCACATATATAGGATATATGCGTTATTCTTATATATAGACATATATACATAGGTATATGTTATCTACTATATATACATGCCTACACATGTGTGTACATATATACCTCTAGGTATCTATGTGTGTGCATGTAGACACATGGGTATCTGCTCAGAGTCTGAATTTATGACCCAACGCATGTTTTTCTTCCATTCATTTGTAAAATCTAGTATTTGTGGTACATGTGTTCTCATATACAATTGTTTCTGTTTCTTCTGCCTGTCCCTTCTCGAACTGTGATTCCTGGAACATCACTGCTTGTGTTGATTTTACACAATGTGACATCTATGACTCAGGCTATTGCAGGTTACAGTACAGCCGTCCAAAAGACCTCCAGGCACTCCGTTGGAATTTCCCCATGTTTTCATTAACTCCTCCAATTGCGGAGTTTCTTCCCAGCTTCTAAAGTTTTACCAGGGCTCTTATTAGTGAAGGAAACTGGAAATGAAGGTAATGTACACATGACAGCGAGCACAGCACCTGGTGCCTAGTAGGTCCTGAGCAAGGGCTCAGCACAATGTAAGTGACCTAAGGGGCTCAGTCCTCCACGTGGGATTAGTCCCTTTCAATTAAACGTATTACTACCAACCTTTCATAAATGTTTGAGTAGGGACACTGCCATGCTCTGTCATAAAGAGATATCTGGATGGGGGTTCCAACTTGTGAGGATAGGATTCAGGTGCGTATGATGGGAAAGCTCAGTGGGTTGGGTCCCTTTCAAAATGCTCCCATATTCAGCTTAGCTCCTGTGTTTGGGTGTGCTGGCTGCTACGGACACAAATCGGGCTTTCCTTTTTTTAGAATTTTTTTTTTCTAATGTCCTACCCATTTTTCGTTTTTAGCACTCCTAATCAAACCCCCTCAGGATACCTTCCATCCAAATCGGGTAAACCTGCTATGATTAGATTGTCACAAATATGTCTTCAGTTCATCGATGCTCATTGTGGATTTGCCATGCATAAAACCCCATCGCTTCTGGCCTGTTAAGAAAGAAGTTCAAGGCACGCCCGTGGGAAAGGCAGTGAGATGCGAGGATCAGCATCAGGGAGGAGCCAGTGAGCTGAACCGTCCAGGAAACTGGCTTCAGATGCGCTAAATGCTTTGCTCACCTAAGGGTTATAACTATTTCACCAGGAGACCCAAGGAGGGTGGTTCAGACGAGTGCTGGCCGCTCTTTCCCCGGCCCCCCTGCGCCCACCAACTGCTTTGCAGAGAGGGGCATTGAAAGTTCGGGGCCATGTGCTCTTCAAGGAGCCAGGGGCTGACCTTGGAGTTGTGATCGTGTGGGAGTGAAGGTCCGGTCCACTCAGGCCCGCTCGGGGGTTACTTACATACCAGGTAAGAAAAGGCATCTATTCATTTGTTTAATTTATTTTTATTGTAAACAACAAAAACATACAAACATTCTTGACATGGTTGCAATCAATGGCTCACAGTATCATCCCATAGTTGGGTATTCATCACCATGATAATTTTTTTGAACATTTGCATCTCTCCGGCAAAAGAAATAAAAAAGAAAAAAGAAAAAACTCATACATGTCATACCCCTTACACCTCCCTCTCATTAAGTAGATAAAACAGAGTAAATTGAGTATTTCAATCTACTTAATTTGTTTTAAACTTTGTTCCCCTATTATTTGTTTATTTCTTATGCATATTTTTTACTCATCTGCATCTGTATATAACATGCCAGAATGATGGTGAGTACATCTTAATTTCTCCATCCAAACTTTGCAAAGACCTTTAGATAGTGAACACATCACAAAAGAGAAAAAAAAGAAAACTGATTCTCTGAGCAGCCGACGGATGTTTTTCTAGGAAATTGTGGTTATGTCTGTATGTGATTAAATATGTGCCAGTCATTGTACTAGGAACAATTTTAGAAAAAAATATATATATTTAAAGCTCATAAAAATCCTGTTAGGTATTTATTAATATCTCTACTTTATGGTTGAGAAAACAGGCTTAGAGAGCATAAGTGGCAGCTAATAAATAGCAGACCTGGGAATTCAGTTCAAATTTAGCTTCAGCCTAGAGCTCACTTTTCTATACATTATACTATCATGTTATTTTAATAACCTGTTCTCTTATTCAGAATTGTCTTATATGTATATATAATATATGTATATTGCTTTAAAAAGCACTTTTACCAGTTTGCTTCTCAAGACTGTGAGACTGGTGTCATTTGTCATTTGTCAAATTTAAGTAATTTTCTACCTAGAAAAGTTCCTGTGAGGATTAAGTGGAATATTCTGCTTGTAAAAGGCAGAAGCACTGCACAAATATATGTCACTGTTATTAATATAATACAAGTTCTAGGGGAAGAAGCTGGGTTTAGCTATAATTCTCTAATGGGATGGAGAATAATGTATCAAATCACCCAGAAGCTGTTCCTATGACATGTTCAGGCCCCGCCTCGGGGGTTCTCAGACTCCCTTCTGGCCTGGGGGACTCTTCCATGACCCAACCTTGAAAATTTGGCTTCACCACCACTGCCACTAGAAGGAGCTGAACCAGTGGAAATAGATGTACTGTTAGCGATGGACTAGCTCTGACCATGACTGTGTGACCCTAAGACACATAAACTTGAGGAAGTCATCCAACCTCTCAGAGCCTTGGTTACCTCATTTGACTTAGTTTTTAAGGTCATAAATAGTTTTATATTTTGAGCATATTGCAGAAAGCTTCCTTATCTCCTACAAAAGCACGTGGAGAGTCCAAAAAATTAGCAAAGATGTCTAAAAATATATAGCAGGGCTGGAAACCAAGAAAGAGAAATTCTCAAGTTCTAGAAGTGAAAGGAAAACTTGAAATCAGTGAGGGGACTGGTGAGCTGAAGATGAAAAAGTCAAAGGAGTAATAAAACTAGATATAGGCTTTAATCCCTGGAAGCTGGTGTTCAGTTTCCTAGAGGGTTGCTACTTATCCTGGGAGCCAAGAGTGACTTTCTTATTTATCCTGATTAGCAAAACTTTGCATATAGATCTGGAGAAGTGGCAAGGAATTTTGCCTTCTTCCCAGGACCTTGAGTAGGGAAAAAAAAAGCTACCCATTAGAAATTATATCCTAGGAGCTGAATTCAAATTACAATTTGCTTATAGAGTCCAAATCTATAAGTATCTACATGATGTATGAATCCAAGCAAAGAAATGAACAAAAATTCTGATCTGAAGCTGGTGAAATCTGTGAGCTCCAGATAGATATAAAACCATCCTTTAAGGATGCTTCCACAACCCAAAGCATACAACAAAGATGGGTTCATAATATATATATATTTTAAATGAGGAAGTAAATTACTGTGAAGAAATGTAATGAGAAGCAACCAATAGTAAAAACAAGAGATAGAGTTAACTGAAAACTCTATGTTAGATGGGACCTTTTAATTAGATTATTTCAATTGAGATGTGGCCTAGCCCATTCGAGGGGGGTCATAATCCTTTATAAAAAGATAAAAGCCAAGAGAGCTCAGAGAAGCCCCAGAGAAGCTGAGAGACAAAGACACACCCACAAAAGCAGAGAGAGGAAGCCCCCAAAGCCGGAAGCTGAAAGCAATGAAACTCAGGAGGGAGGGACCAGGACCAGCAGACACTGGCTGCGTGCTTTCCCATGTGACAGAGGTGTCCTGGATGCTCACCTGAATGCAGGGCCCAGGTATTGTCCTGTTGATGCCTGGAGTTGGACATTTTCACAGTCTTAGAACTGTAAGTCTGTAAGCAAATAAATCCCCATAGTTAAAAGCCAACCCATTTCTGGTATGTTGCATTTCATCAGCTTTAGCAAACTGAAACAATAGTCAATAAAACATTTGAAGGAATGGTGAGTAAAAGACAAAAAAAGGAAAGTAACAAAAAGAACAGGTAGATTGATAATAGAAAAAATCGAACACAGATGAATAGAGTTTTTGAAATTAAAAAATACATATTTAATGGACAGATAATATATATTATGCTTGCAGGTGGAGAAGATTAAATGTGAATTAAGATATAAATCTGAGAAAAACTTCAAGAATGCAGGACTGAGGGATGAAGAAATAAAAAACACAAATGAGAAATTAAGGAACTTTGAGGACAAAATGTAAGGGCAGTAAAACTGTGATTCTAACATTGGACCAAGACAACACTGGGAAAAAAATTACAGATTATTCTGACATGAAAAAAATAAAATTATACTCCTATATCACACCATCCATAAAAGTGAATTCCAGATGGATTAAAAAACTTAACTGTGAGTAACAAAACTTTAATGCTCATTAAACACTATAAAAAGGCTTGTATCTTTACAAAGTCGAGTTTGGAAGACATTTTTTTAACTGGACTCAAGCACCAACCTAAAGTAAATGATACATTTTCTTTCATAACAATTAAAACCTTTGATAAGAAAAAGCCCCATAAAGTTAACAGAAAAATGAAAAACTGAAAAAAATATCTGTGATACGTAAAACAAAAGAAGATTATCTACAATATATACAAACCAGCCATAAATAATAATAATAATAAAAATGTCTAGACCCTAACAGAAAAATGGGTAAAGTATACATCCAGGTCATTTACAAGAAAGGAAATGCAAATTTTAAAATGACCAATTTAGGGAAATGGAAATTAGGTCCATAGTGATGTACCATATTTTACCTGCCAGATTAGGGGTTAAGGTGTGTATATGTGTGAGAGAGCATGTGAGATCTATCTATCTACCTATTTATCTATCTATCATTCACCAAGAGAATACAGGGGTTAGCCAAGATTAAGGGAAGCAGATACCATTATACATTGTTATTGGGAGTACAAATTAGTACAATAGCTTTGGAAAGCAATTTAGCAATATGTTTTCATTTGTGTATATAGTCCAACTCAGCAATCAGATTTTTAGGTCACGATCCAGAGTAACTTTTAAATTTGTACAAGAAACGATGTATAAGAATGTTTACTGCAGCATCGTTTACAGTGGCAAAATTTGAATAGCAAAAATATTCTTAAATAAATGGTAGTATTTTTGTTATGATGGAATACTATACAGCAGTGAAATGGTTAAATGATCTAAATCCAACCAAATCAACATGAATATAGATCTCAGAAATAATAAGTGAATGAAGCAAGATGCAGAATTACACCATTTATGTAGATGACCATTTCTCCACAAACTCCCACCCTCTGATTTGATATGCATAGTGAAAAATGGGATCACTAATTTCTCGAAAATGATAAATTGTTCATAATACCCAAGAAAAGTAGGTTAGATTGTTACTGGACAAAGGTGGTGGATTCTTTTGCCCAATGCACTCAATGACCGATTCCTTAGACAGAGAAGTTTCAAAGAGAAAAAGTTTATTACTAGGCATATAGCAAGAGAGTAGATGGACTACGGGCCTAAAATCTGTATCCCCACACTGTAAGAATTCTGATAGTCATACAGTATCAAAAGATGTGCAGGCTTTAAGAAAATGAGCATAATGGCTCCAGATAATGTAATTAGAAGTGATCTGATTATTGAGCAGATGCAGATTGATTACATGATTATATGCTTACATATGCTCTGCTTAATCACAAGAAAATGGTGGCCCTAATATGATGATGGGCATGATTTTTAGTATTATAATGAGGTATAGGTGACTTATAGGTTAAAGTCTCAGTACTGTGTATGTCAGGTGGGCCCGTTTGGTTGGATCCAGCTTGGCTTATCAAGATAACTTTGGACCTAGGGTGGGTTAGCTCTGTGCTGATCCACGTCCCTTCATTAATAAATCTTTAGTGATCACAAGACTCCAAAGTTGAAAAACTGCATAAATGGGTATAAGCAAAGGTCAGTCACAAGGTTTTTACAATCACAAGGACACAAAATAAAGGATAGACAATCATTATCATAGATCAAGGCTGCTGGATTACAGTTCGAAGATTTCAGGTATTTCCCTCTGTCCACTCCAATACACCACAAAGCAAAAAGGAATATGTATATTGATACAGCAATCATAATCATCCCCTAAATCCTAATTTCTCAGTTACAAAATGGGACAAGATCTGCACTGTAATAAATTACAAGCCTTCCTCTTATCCACAGAGAGAGCTCAATTAGTTACAAGTTGTTTGTGGAAATTCAGAAAAGTTATGCTTTAGATGATCCATGTAAATTCTTCTTCTTCATTGTAAACATACTTTCCATTTATTTTGGAATCCTCCTCTTGCCCCACCTTACCACCCCTAAAGGCCGTATTTGCTAATGAAAGATTTTACTGTGGTCCACTCAGTTAGTGGGGAAGAATGATTTGGCTGGATTCCCGGAGACAGACCACAGTCCCCTGTTCTGAGATCCTATCTGTGGTTTAACCATCTATCTCTTCATCTCCTACCCTATGATCTGTCTCAAAAGTCCGAATCACATTTCCATAATGTTTGTTTGTACTTGTTCGTGAAAGGACTGCTATTGGAGATTTCACACCAAATTTGAGGCTCCTCTTCAAGACGCCCCAGCATCCTTTTTCTGTATGGAACTCACTCCTGACTGCATCTTAATGTAACTTAGAAATTACAATTTAACAAATTATGATGATGACCGAATCAGTATACAGATGCCTTTTTCTTCCTTTCTGCTGTATTGTAGAATAGCCAAAGGAAAATACCTGAATTTACTGAAACACACTGAACTGCAAATTGTAAAAACCTTGTGACTGGCCCTGCTTGTATCCCCTTATCTTGTTTTACAATTGAAGAGTCCTATAATAACAAAGACAACCCCTAATGTTCATGAAGGAGCTTGAGCCAGCTCAGAACTAACTGCTGACTTCAGTGTTATTGTAATGGTCATTTCTGCTTAATTGCAGTTTAGCTCCACTTCCTTATAATTGTTCATTGTAGTCCTTTATACTTGTTATTGTAATGGTAACAACTCCTCTCCCCTTGTTTGAATCCATAAAATCCCCAAAACTCCTTAGTCTTAGAGAGACAGATTTGAGGCCCATAAGCCATATCTGAGCTCCATGCTTCACATGGCAATAAACTTTTTCTCCTTTAGAAACCCTGGTGTCCTAGATCAGCTATTGTGCTCACTGGGCAGAGAACCCTGTGTTGGTGTGGTATCACTTTGGTGACTCTGGTGGGACATGGATGTCCATAAAGAATAAAGAGCCCAACTGCCCAAAGTTCTGGAGCCCTGGCAGGACAAATGAGCACAGTAAATGAACCTTTTACCCCGGCTAGACGCTTTTAGTCTAGAGGCTTGGCAACCAGGTTTCCTTCTGCCTTGCTGCCACCCCAGGCTCCTTGGCACTTTAAAACTTCATAGGAAGAAACACTTCCAGAGTTCCAGGTTTGGACATCTGATTGGGTGAGTAGGCCAACAAGGTAGAAGTGGACTGGGATCCTCGGGTTGGGGTTTGCGTTCCCTCGATCTGGGTTAGGGGCCCTGGATCCTGCTTCTAGAATCATCTCTTTTGCTCTGATCTCTCCACCTTTCTGATTAACCCTCTGTACAGGGTTCAAGGCCCTGACCTGAGCTTGTCTTTTGAGTATACTCCTGAAAAATAAGTAACCAGCTATTAATTGGTATTTAATGAAATTCAGTGTTTAATGGCTTTTTAGTTGTCATTTGGCAAGTTACTTAGAGATAGCAAGTATGTAATGCCAGTTTAATTATTAATTGGTGTGTTTCTTAAATATACAGTAATTGTTTTAAAAAGTGCCTGTTTCAATTGTCAGTTGGTGTTACTGTATTTGTATTGTTCAAGTGCTCCTAGTTGGTTACTGTTTACTGAAATTCTTTAAAATGGGAAATCATAATTCTCAAAGCATTCCTGAATGTAGCCTTTGGGCTATAATTTGAAAAATTCAAAAGATTTTACTTATGAGCTTATGAGAAAACAAAAAAATAGTTTACTTCTATCATACAGTCTGCCCTCAATATGATTTAGAATCAGGAGAGAAATGGCCTGAGAATGGCCCTACAGAAAAGAACACTGTATTATATTTAGAGTTGTTCTGCAAAAGAGAGCAGAAATGGGATGGGATGATATATGTTACATCCTTTATTTGTCTCTTTCAGCAACCAATGTTGATGGGGAAATGTAAAATCTTACCTGTAAAGATTAGCAGAGAAAAGAAAAATGTCCTCCTTCATTCAAATCTAGAGGGCCAAATAAAGCCTTTTTTAACTCTTTCATCAGCTCCACCTTCACCCAGTAACTGAGGGGCCAATAGATCAAGAAAGGACGAGGCTGTCCTCCTCTCTTCTCCTCCCATACCTGTCAGGGTACTCAGTTTGGCCAGGGCTGCTCTCTAAAACCAGCAGCTGAAGCACCTGCAAAAATTCTACCCCTCCATCAAGTGCCTATAGAAATAGACAAACAGGGAGGCCCAAGAGGATTTGTATATGTGCATGCCCCTTTCTCCACATCAGATTTATTTAATTGGAAAAATAATGCTCCATTCTATAGAGAGGACCCAATGAAAATGGAAAGCTTACTTGTTTCAATACTTGCAACCTATAACCAAATTGGACTGATATTCAGGCTTTGTTAAATGCCCTGAAAAGAGGAGAAGAATGGAGAATGGTAATGGAAAAGGCAAAGAAGGAAGCAGATAAGAAACTGGGAGAACATCCTGGCACCCCAGGATATGCAGAAGCAAATTTAGCAGCACCAGGATGGGATCCTGAAGGGAATCCAAGTCCTGCGGTGGCCAGGCAAAATTAGGGCACTATAAAGAGTGTATTATTGGGGGTCTTCAAAAAGAGGTCCCTAGATCCATAAACTTACAAAAGATAAACAAAGTAAGGCAAGGACCAAAGGAAAGTCCCTCAGCTTTCCTTGAACGAATTTATACTACCTACTGGCAGTACATGGATATAGATCTGGAAAGTCCAGAAAATGTCATACATTTAAATATGACCAATAATACTCAGAGTTTTCCTGATATAAGGAGAAAGCTACAGAAAATGGATGGAGGGCTGGGATTGCCTATCTCTAGGTTGGTTGAAATTGCTTTTCAAGTTTATAACAACAGGGACCAAGTTAAAGAAGACAGGTACTTCCAAAGGCAAGCAGCACTTGAGGATGGAAACCTTAAGTGGCAAATGGCACATCCTGGGGCTCTCATGAACCAGGGACAACAGCACAAAGGGGAGACCCCTGGACCCCCACGGAGAGGTGGGAGGGACTCCTAGGAAATTAGGAACCTACCAATGTGCATACAAGGAAGAGTATTGCAAGAAGGAAGAAGAGTATTGTAAGAAGGATTGCTCTAACTGCCCCTAGGGAAAAACCTTGAAGGAAGACAGATGATCCAAATTCCAGATGTCCCAACTAGGCGAAGCCACTGGTGACCTGAAATGAAGCGGCCCAGGAGCTCTATTAGAAGAAATACCATTTCTCGCTTCTCCTACCAGGAGCCTCGGTTGACAACACAGGTGGAAAAACAATTAATTAACTTTCTTGTTTATTCAGGAGCCATGTACTCAATATCAAATAAAAAACCTAATGTGATTTCCAACCAGTTACCGTAATGGGCGTATTTGGTAAAGGAGTCAATAAACTATTTTTTGCAGCTGCTAGTGCCTAATTGGGACCAAAAATTTTGGTAGTTTCTTGCACACACTGGAATGTCCAGTTCCCTTGTTGGGAAGAGACTGTTAACCAAGCTGAATGCAAATATAACATTTTATTTACATTGTTTGTCAATAGAAATGCCTCCAGGACAAGCTTGTGCATTGCAAGCCATGCTGCTATTCTCTGAGGTAGAGAAGCACCTCATCCCAGAAGAAATTTTGAAAGCTGTAAAACTGGAAGTGTGGGCTGATGAAAAATTCCAAGGTGCAAGAACAGAAAACCAGTTCAAGTGAAACTCCAAAGCCAGGTACTGTGCAGTATGTTAAACAACATTCACTTAAACTAGAATCCAGAGAAGGAACTGTTCCATTAATAGAGACAATTTTTGAAATATTAATTAATATGACAATCTCCTTATAACACTCCAATATTGCCAGTACGAAAATCAGGCACCCTAAATGAAGACCAGTTTGTGTGAGATCTCTGAACAATTAATCAAATTGTAGAAGCCATCAACACTGTAGTTCCATATCCAAGTACTTTTCTTGGCTACTTTATCTGGAGATCTCTGTTGGCTCACAGTCTTAGATCTGAAAGGTGCCTTTTACTGCACACCCCTCAATTCAAATCTCAATAACCTTTTGCTTTTGAATGGGAAGACTCCATACTAACATAAAACAGTAAAATTGATGGACTGTTCTTCCATAAGGGTTTAAGAATGCTCCCACAATATTTGAAGAAGTTTTATCTAGAGATTTAAGGGAATTACTCTTACTTACAAGGAGTATTACCGCAGCATGTAGATGATACCTAATTGCAAGTCGTACCAGAAAAGTATCAGATAAGAACACATTCAAACTCTGAATTTCTTAGCAGACACACACTACAAAGTGTTTCCATTTGCTAAAGCGGCTGAAATGCAATATACCAGAAATGGATTGGCTTTTACGATGGGTATTTATTAAATTACATGTTTATAGTTCTGAGGTCATGAAAATTTCCAAATCAAGACATCAGCTGGTGATGATTTCTTCCCTTAAACTGGCTACTGGCGATCCTGGATTCTTCTATCACATGGCAAGGCACATAGCAGCATCTGCTGGGCCCTCTTTTCTCTTCCAGTTTCTGTTGCTTTCAGCTTTTGGCTTCTCCATCTGTGTTTTTTCTCTCTGAGCTGCTGTGGCTTTCTCTCTTAGCTTCTATGTCTTTCCCTTTGTCTTCCGTGTGTTTCTCTCTGATTCTTTCTTAGAATTTTTTCTTCTTATAAAAGACTCCAGTAAGAGGATTAAGACAAATTAAGGTAGAAATATTAGTGGTCAACGAGAGGGAGGGTTAAGGAGTATGGGATGTATGAGTTTTTTCTTTTTATTTCTTTTTCTGGAATGATGCATTACACATGTCCTAAGAAGTTATCATGGTGATGAATACACAAATACACAACTATATGATGATATTGTACACAATGCATGGGTGTGTGCAAAGCCACTGAGAGTGACCTGGAATGAAGGAGCCCAGGAGCTCTATTATGTGACAATGTGTAAATTAAAAAATTTAAAAAAAAGAAAGACTTGGGCCAGGACTCAATTGAAATAACCTAATCGACAGGCCCCACCCACAATAGGTTTATTCCCACAGGAATGTATTATCTTTAAAAATATGATCTTTTGGGGCCCTTCTAGCTTCAAACTACCAGACAAAGTCTCAGAGAAAAAGACTCAGATTTCACAAACACCAGTAACAATTTTAGGCTTTGAATTACCCAAAGGATAGAGAAATCTGCTGCCAGATTGGAGGGAAGCTTTTGTGTGTAGCAGAGCTACTTACAAGAAGGCAGCTTCAATGATTCTTAGGAATGGCAGGATTCTGTAGAATTTGGATACCTAATTTTAGTATCCAAAATCCAAAAATGAGTTTTTTTGTACTCATTATAAAACACTCATATAGAGAGCCCTGTCAGGATCTGAACAGAAATCTCTGAATTGGACTCCAGAATGTAAAAATGCCTTCCAGAAAATAAAAGAGAATTTTTAACAGCCAGCCCTGTGGCTCTCAGGCCCCTCAAAACACTTTAATTTTTCATATATGAAAAATAGAGAATGGATATAGTCGTGCTCAAAAATTAGGAAATGCCAGATGACCTGTAGCCTGTTTTTCTAAACAGCTGGACAACACTAGCTCGAGATGGCCAATGGCATAAGTATTGTAGCAGTCACCTGTGACCTTCTCTAAGAAGCTGAAATATTCACTGTAAGACAGTCCCCTAATGTTACTGAAGAAATTTGAAGAAGCCCAGAACTAATTTGAGGTTCCTCTTCAAGACTTCCCAGTATCCTTTTTCTGTATGAAACCTACTCCTGACTTCCCCCATTGTAAGTAGATGTTTAATAAATAATTATGATGACTGAATTATAATACAGGTACTTTTCTTACTTTCTAGTATATTGTGGAGTAGCTAAAAGGAAATACCTTAAATTGCTAAAACCCACTGAATTGTGAATTGTAAAAAACCTCCTAATAGACCCCACTTGTACCCACTTATCCTGTTTTACAACTTTAGAGTCTTATAACGAGAAAAATAACCTCTACTGTTAGTGAAGGAACCTGATAATAACAACCTAAAACAGTGTTGTTATTAAAATGGTTAGTCCAGCCTAGTTCTAGCTCATCTCTGCTCCTTTACATTTGTAAATTGTAGTCCTTTATATTTATTGTAATGCTAACAACTCCATTTTCCCTTGTTTGAATCCATAAAAATCCTCAAACTCCTTAGACATGGACAGACAGATTTTAGGCCCATAGGCCATATCTGATCTCCACGCTTCCTGCTGCAATAAACTCTTTCTCTTTTTGAAGCTCTGTTGTTGTAGATTGGCTGTTATTCACATTGGACAGAGAGCCCTGCATTTGATTGATAGCATTAACTTTTCTTTCCTTGCTATTTCTTCATCCTTATTTCTGCAATTGGAAAAAAATCTTGTATATCTGTATGTGGAAGAAGTAGAAACTGACTAATAAATTAAGAAAGCAGTGTTCAAAGATATCTTTTTTCTTTTCCTTTTTTTAGACAGAAATAACTTTTCTAGTGACATTTTGAATAAAGAAAAAAGCTTTATTAATTTTTAAAATAGCTTAAAAATACTTCCATCTCTTCATAACCATGTTGTCAGTGCATATTCTCCATCCAAAAGATAATTTTCTTTTTGTTGGACGTTTTTTGGCTAAGACTCCAATCACAGCAGATGTCCTTGACATGTTTGGCCTTCTGTGGACACCGAGCCTCTTCTCCAGAACTTAGGTAGGTGATGATTCTAGCAAACCCCCAGTCTCTCCAAACTATTTCTGAATTCTCTGGTTTTCTTCTCTCAGGATCCCACCTATTTTTATTCTTGATCAACTCCTTCTGTGTCATTTCTACTATAAGTCAATTTTATTTTTCTGGGCTTCTTTCAGTTCTCCACTCTGGGAGGTGACAGACAGAATTTATAACTATGGGGTGGGCCATCAGCTTTCTGCAGAGTTGGATGCTGAAGCCCCCATTTGCATGGGGATGCACAGAGAAGGTATGCATCCCAATGACACTATTGGATGAGGAACAACTGAGCGGGGCCCTGCACTGTTACCTGAAGGAATTTGCAAAGACCAAGTTTGGCCTTGGTGCGCTATCTGTTCCACTGTCCCCATGCTATCTATGCCTTCGGTGGGAGGAGCCCCTGTCTCACCGGGGTCCAGTGACCTCATGTGATCACTTTCTTTTTCAAAGCCTATGTCCAGGAAATATTTGGTAACAGAAGACCATTCTTACCAGCTATGTGAATATATTTAAGCTGAATAATTATGATGACTGAATTATAATATAGGTCTTTTTCTTACTTTCTAGTATATTGTGGAATAGCCAAAGGAAATACCTTTGGTTCCACACAGATTTTTATTTAACATTTTATGTTTAACTGGGAACTGTT
Source organism: Myrmecophaga tridactyla (assembly GCA_004026745.1). Classification (NCBI taxonomy): domain Eukaryota; kingdom Metazoa; phylum Chordata; class Mammalia; order Pilosa; family Myrmecophagidae; genus Myrmecophaga; species Myrmecophaga tridactyla. The sequence continues at coordinate 18,759 of PVIY010021028.1, forward strand.
TGCCTTTTCAGGGATGTCCTCCATGGTTACTAGTTTGAACTTGAGCATTTTTGTGACTTACTGAACAAGTCTCGGTCCAGAGAGGAAAACTGGCTGCAGGATAACATTGAGTGCTAATTAGGCTGAATATTAATTATGCAGAGTGTAGGTTAACAGCACACTAGATGACCCAGCATTTCTGTGCTGACCTTTGGCACATAGCAAAAGAGATAAAAGAGCACAGGCCCAGGAAAGGGCAAAGTTAATAACTGATAATTATCCATCTTTATGGCCATTTCCCTGAGTGTCTATTTTGCAATGGAGGGAATATCTCCTCAAATTATTAGCACAGTTGACAGCAACTGCTCTTTGTACTAGAACGTGCATGAGGTATCTTGTTGACTATTGTGTATGAGTATGCTAGGTGTGCATTTTTGTCAAATGCCAACAAGTGTTGTAGAAGACTCTATGCCTCCTTTTCTTGCATTTGACTTTTTGCATCTTATGTATTTCTTGGGAAAATTACTGAAGTGGGGTCATTCTCATGGCATGTAACATTTGTATGTACATTTTATAAAATATAGCATATGTTACATAGATAAATGCTATTCATGTATGAATATGGATATCCTACCTCCACTCAATAAGCTTTGAGTTCGCCTGCTAGCTCTCAGAGGGGAGAACTGAAAGACGTCCAGAAAGACAAAACTAATTTATATTAGGAAGAACAGGGAAGGAGTAGCTCAGGAAAGAAAATAGGTAGGATTCTGAGAATGTCAGGACCGAGTTGTTAGAGAGTTTGCCTGTAGCTTTGAGTTTGGAGAGAGTGGAGGTGAGATGAGGGAATCTGCCGTACCTTGTTGATAGGAGGAATGGGGAGAGAGCCAAGGATGAAGATATTTAAGATGCTTTGGTCTGGTTCCTGTAATGCACTTCCCACTTGGATCTTAGCTAAATGATTTATATTGTGAAGATTTATATTGTTTGTTATTGTCTTTTCCTGGAAAACTATGAATCTGAATTGGGCCACAAGGCAATGTAACTTTACAAAGAATGTACACATCTGTCTATCTACCACCTTATCTAAAACAATGCAAATTTTAGGTTGCAAGAGTAGATCATGGTAATGGGAGAGATTTAAACAGTCCCGAATGGATAAAGTAGGAAGCAAAAATCCACTGTGATAACCACATTTATACTTGGTGGCTATATTTCTATATATTTACTAATGTAGGGTTAATATTTGCAAAACGAGATTTATGCTCTATACATTTTGGGGCAATGTGCTTTTTTCACTTGTTAGTACTGGCTGCCATCTATCTGGACTATGCATGCCTTTAAAAAATCATCGCCAGATTTTCCACTGTATAAGCCTTACCACAATTTATTTAACTATGTCAGCATTAATGGTCATTTAGGGGCATCAATTTTTATAATATTGTAAACAGTGCAGCAATGAGCATCTTCGAACCTATAGACATACAGATTTTACCAGAAACTGTCCTTTTCAAAGACTTGTTTTCCTGAGTGACGGTTGCCAATATTATAAATATGGCCCTTGATTGTCCATCTTTATTTGGAAAGAATTCACCAAAACCAGCGTCAATTGGCTTTAAGTTAACTTAATACTTCACTCTCCTATCATTATTGGAATTTGAGTGGAAAGAATGAAAATGATTACATCATTCTTTCTTCTATTGTCTATTTCTTCATGCCTATTATATATGACTATTACCTATTGACTCTCCTGCTGACTGGGAAAAGCTTATAGCTTCTGCCTTATCTATTTCAAACATTAGGACAATATGCTTCCCTTAAATAGCAAAATGTAACAATAAGTAAGAATGATGGCTCTCTTTTCCTTTGCATAATCCAGTTACTTGTTAAACTTTTTTTTCCCTTTTGCCTAAATTCAAAACTGCTATGAAGGGATTAATTTTCAACCCTTTTACCACTACTTGAAGACAATACACTATAATCTGCCTGAATTTTCTGGCAATGCAGCCAAGTCATACCTTGTTTTTGTTTATTTATTTATGCCATAAACAAATTCTTTCACAGACACAAGTAAATTTAATAGGAAGCATATTCCCTTATAGATAAACTATTATTACCTCCAGAATACATCAATTAAGAGGGTTTTTATTTATCTTAAAAAATAGTAATACAAATTCCCATAAGGAGAAGCTCTTCAGAGATTGAAGCCATAGTCAATCTACTATGATTCAGTTATATGCAATATTTCATAGCAGTTGCTAAAATTTAGAGTAGTGACTCTCCAGATATGGTCCATTGCCTTGGAATCATCTTAAAGTCTAGTGAAAATGCAGATTCCTGAGATCTGCTCTTAGACTTCAGGGATCAGAATCCCTGGAGTGGAGTTTCCAGGAATCTGTGTATTTCAACAAAAGACAAAGACAGTTCTTACCTTGCGTCTCATCTCCATATGCTCTCCTTCCTTCTGGAAAAGGGAGTGAAGAGGAATTCACAGTCATCTTTAATTCCCCATGCTGGCTAATGTTTTAGAGGCTTCCTTTGTGGCTCAGCATAGTTTCCTGGGCTTCCAAGCTCAAATCTCTCTTTATTCCTGGCTCCCAGCATAATCATCTTAATGACAAAAAAAAAAAAAAGAAAAAGATTGTTAATGGAAAAAGATGCATTTACATAAACCAAAGCCTGTCTTTATTGGAAAATGAATGAACTTGTCTCTAACTCTATGAAAATTCATTTACGTCAGGTACTGCCACCAAGAGTTACAAGATCAGGTGACCATTTCTATTGGCACATACAACGTGCAATGGAAACGTATGGAGAGAAGAGGTGGTTGTGGGGTGCTTGGAGGAGGGGCCACGAAGAGGAGAGGCTCCATTTGAGAGTAACTCATGTGCTGGGTCCTCAAGGAAGAGGAGGAGTTTGCTAGCCAGAAAAGGGGATGAGCGCATTTGTGGGCTGAACCCACAATGTAAGCAAAGCCGTGATGGTGAGAAAAGCATGCACGCGTGGCAAAGCGTGCGTATTCTGGGATGGCTGCTTTGGGTGGTGGAGGCAATCTGGAGTTAATATTGAAACCACAGTGGACTTTTGTAAGCTAAGGAAGGGATTAGGACTTTATCTGCAGGCAGCCATAAACCAGGCCGGACTTTGAAGCAGAGGAGTGGCATGATCCGAACTAAGCTGTGGAAAGTTTCCTGTGATGGTAGAACTAAGCAACAAAAGGTTTGAACAAGCAGTTCACAGAGGAGGTGTTACAAATGGCCAAAAAACTTCTCAAATAGTTTAGAAAACGTAAACCGCCCTAGGATAGAATTAAGACAACTCTCGTGAAGTGGACTCTGTTCTTCATGTTTGAACATGAACTATATATTTGTTTGGAGGCATTTATAAATGCAAGGAGGCAGCCTGATGGAGCGCACTGTGTCCAAGCTTTGTGTTCAAATCCTGGCACTGTTACTTGACTCCGTGACTGAACTCTGTGGCTGTGACTTAAATTGTCTGAGCTCCAGTTTTCCTTAATATGGAGTTGTAGATACTAAGATCAATGTGATGCTTTGTGATTAAATGGACTCTTTTGTTATAAAGGAGGTATGCTATAAAACAACATTTTAAAATGCATGGAGTCTTAACTAGAGTGAACAATGCAACATTAACACGAAGGGGTGACATGAAAGATGCCCCTGCAGAGTTTGGACTAATTTGTAACACTCTCTTCTTTCCTGACCTGTCCTAGGCACTTTACAATCACAAACCATCTTTGATAGAACAGCCAATGTGTTTCCCACATTGTTTTACAACCGGAAATACCTAGGATATTTGTGAAGACACTAAAAGGAGCTTCCTGACACGAGCGCAAGGCATCCCAGAAACATTTTCTGCAAGGATTTAAGGAAAGATTACATTTCAGGCACCAATTTAAGTGCCCGTTACTGTTTGTACAAACACCCCCTCCTTTAAACCTGTGCAATTAGGTGTGGTAGGGGCCTTTCTGAGGCCACGGGCTTAGGAAATCAAATAACCCGCCCCAGTCTCTTGTGGGAGAGCTAGGATTGGAACCCGTGTCTTCTGACTTCACGCCCAGGCCCTATTGCTCTACTCTAGTCTCCCCTCTTTCCACTCTAGCAAAACCATGGGTTGAGCGGATAAGGCAGGACAGAAAGGAGAGTGGGGCCAGCTGCAAAGCCCGCCAGCACCCAAGGGAGCGGCTGGCCCAGAGCTGCCCGCCATGTCACCGTGCGGAAGTGTGGGTGAGAGCTACCATGCCTTCAGGAGGGCCTGGCTTTGGGGTGACATCTCATGGTTTTAATGTTGGACACTAATTTTAAGAAAAGTGTCATGTGGCTCTACAAACAAACAAGAACAAAATCCACCTCTGGGGACTGGATCTGATTGGAGACCGCCATTCACAAATGGTCCCAATGGCAGCTACAGAAGTCATTGCCCTGTGTCTGTGTGGTTTTAATAAAAGCATTTATTTTCCAGAGCAGTTTTAGGCCTACAAAAAAAGTGTGCAGGAAGTATAGTTACTATATACGTCCTTTTGCACCCCGCTCCCCAGTCTCCTGTTGTTGACATTTAATGTTAGTGCGGTACGTGCTTTTATCCATATACCTTTCTCTCTCATTCTTGAGAGTTCTTTAACTATATTTTAATAAATCTGTACATTTCTAGGGCCGAACACGTAATAGGCACTCAAAAAGCATTCATTATTAAAATAGAACAAGAACAAAAAATATGAAGTAGGAATATACTTTGGGCTGGTTCACCAATACAGAGCTTAAATTTCAAAGTTGGTGTTCCACTTGGTGTTCAGCAAGGGAATGCTTTTTATTATGGTCCTTAGCTTAGAGTGTATTTGATGGTGAAAAAATATAGGACAGAGAAAAAAGAGGGTTTTGACCTCTTGTAGGGCTCTGCCAACTACTAGGCATATACAGAGGACTTTTGCATGTGGAATAAAATCAGTAAGGAATGCAAACAAAGGACATATTTGTAGAAAAGTGATCTGATTATCTGAATATTTCTCAGAACCTTCTTTCATTTATAATTTATCATTTGGTCTTTCTGTGCCAGGTATCTTGCTAGGAGCTGAGAGTATAAAGATAAATGAGACGCGGTTTTGTTGTTGTATCGTTTCTGTTTTTGTCATCCAGGAACTCACCTTCTGCTGGGACCCACAGGCACCTAAACAGAAAATTATGCTATAGTATCAGTTAGCTCTTATTGGACATTTACCATGTAATTTTCGGAGCACTTTTCATATATTAGCTCAGAATCCACACGACGATTCTATGTAGATTCTAATATGAGCTCCATTTTACAGATGAAGGAAATGAGGCACCATGAGGCATTAAGTGACCTGCCTAAGGTCATTTAATTGGTTGGCAGAGCTAATTTGCCTTTGTAGTTTCTTGATTCTAGAGCTTGCGCTCTTAAAACCCTGCCTCGTGCTGCCACCTGGTGGTTGCAAGTAGTGAGTGCAACAATGGAGGTGCGGCCGGGCCGCAGTGGGTGGTCAGAGGTCGCTTCTGGGCGGAAGTGAACTTCAGGTACAGGTCAGGAGGGGAGACTGGAAGGCATTCAGGCGGACGGAGCAGCGTGTGCAAAGACCCGAGGGCGCCGGCCACGCGCATGCGTGGGAAGCCTGGGGACCCCGGAGCGAGTTGGGGAGGTGAGGAGCTGAGGCTCCGGACTGGCAGAAGTCTGCGAGGTCTCC